>KL287254.1:0-27212 GCA_000699545.1 Podiceps cristatus | reverse complement strand
TTATTTATTAAAATAGTATTTGAAAAATACATTAAAGGAAAGGGGAAAGCTTTGAGCTGTTGAATGGACTGGACAAGTAGCTTCTGAATTAATAGTATGGCTATCAGATCCATCAGTCATGACTGCACCAGATAACTCATAAAACTTCATGGACTCTGAGTCAGGGAAACGTTCTTTATTATTATGTTTACAGAGATTCAGTAAAGACAAGATGTTGATAACTGTAAACATCAGATCCATGTTATTTGAATCACGTTACTTTTATGTCTTTATTTTGTTAAAAGGCAGGATGCAAATATTCATTTTATGGAGCAGGAGATAAGTGAAAGTGAAAACAGGTTCCAGCCAGGTAGATCAGTCTTGGGGTGGGAACATGCTGTGCTGCATTGCCCCCACAGTACTGCCAACGTATATGAGTCATGAGTATCAATGCCACTTCTATTTATAGATTCCTTAAGAACAGAGGCAGCTATACATACCACTGAGTTGCAATTTTTAAGAAGGTTTGTACTGAAAATGTTGTGCTCCACAGAGCTGATTAAATCAACACAAGGTGTCCAGAGTAATTCTCCCTTGAAGAAATTACTGAAGTGGTTGACAAATGCAACTCCCATTCTCTGGGGAACTTCCAAAGCTTTAATAATTGCTTTTGTCCCTAGAACATTCAAGCCATCAGAAAGGTTCATATAAGACACTGAAATGAAATGCTATGATTTAGAAGAATATCGTTATTTTGAAGTATAAAATTGCTGAAACAAAATGGGTTTTATTCTTATTTTCCTAAGGGAAAATCCCAAAATATTAAAAGCAAATTGAATCAGATTCACATTCTGAAGATTTCCAGGCTAAAATGTTGCTTGTTTCCAGCTATTTCATCTATAAGGCATAAGCTGGTCGTAGATTGAAAGGATGGAGTAACTTGAACTATACTATACGTTGAGTGAGCCATATAAGCTGTGAATAACCATATAGTGTAACAATTTAACAGGTTGAGAGCACCATATATAGTGTGTGTATATTTAACACTCATGCACATACTTTATATATGTATGTGCATATATATTAGGTAAATTAATTTACATCTCCACTCACCAAATATTATTGAGAAATCAAGGTCCTACAGGAATAGGAATTCCAGACTCCCCTTCCAGTGTCTTATAGAAAAAATGGTCTTTGTGGCCTACATAATCCAAGGTGCAAAATAACAACTTCAGACGACGCCTTTGTGTCTGAAATAATTATCAGGCAGCCTATGGGGATTTTTGTGGTTTCTATTTTTTCCACTTAAAAGAATATTCTTCTTATTTGTTATTCCATGCTAAAAAAGTATTTAGGGAAATGTTACTGTTAATACGTATGTGTATATGTGTGTGTGTATATATGTATATTTTTATAGTTATGTCTTCAGCTAGGACAGTCAATGTCCAAATTTATCCCCTCACAACAGAGGAAGTTTCTGGTGTCCAGATGGAGCACTTATCCTGGCAGAGAATACACACAATGTCAAATATTTAAGTCCTATGAATGTAGTTCAGGTTGAGAACTCGAAATTGTCACTTGTGTCCTACATGAACGTCTTAACCTTGAGGCAATTTTTGGGGTGTTACAATTTCAGTCTCTCTTGTGAAAACAGTTTTGCTTTATGGAAGTAATTAAAATACTAATTGAATCTGGATCTTTCACAACTTGAGATGAGTCCCATAACCAGTGGGCTTAGAAAAACAGCCTTGTTAGCCCCGTGAATGTGTAATTAGTTATACAAGATGAGGTTACTCCAGTAGAATAATTGTGAGCAGCTCACCTGAGAGTAGTGGAGAGGCTGGTAATTAGTGCACTCACCGAGGCTGTAGGAGATCCGCTCATTCCTGATATGACTTAGCCTGAGCTGGGATTTGAATTATGGCATCTCAGATCTCCAGGGAGTCTGTGACTGGTTAAATTGTGGATTGTTTCACAGAAAGGTTGTCTAGATTTTCATAAGAATTTTTAGATGGTTTGGGGTTTCTCTGGATGAAGAACAAGAGAAAAGAAATCCTTATTTTTTCGTAGCAGAAGTTTACTCTTGTATAGCTCTATTAAGGATAACTGCACAAGAAATTCAAGAACTTTAGGGAAAAAAAAGAAAAATATATTTATAACTAATAATAAATGACTCCTGAAATCATTAACTTGTTAATGTTATGATTTAAGATAATATATAAGTCACTCCTGTTCCTGGTAGGAAAAGAGGACAATGGGAAACATGATGTTTGCATTGGCCTGTATTTCTGTCTTGATTTCTTCAAGTGTTTACACATTTTTCTTTCTCCTGACATCAGTTATGGAAAAGCCTTAGCACTGTGTTTATAATAGATCCTGCATACTTAACAGCAGTTCCTTTGGGAAAACAAAACTGAAATATCTAGGAAGCGTTGCAACCTATCTGCCTTTAATAGGATATGAGAAGCTTCCTCCTTGGGCAGCGCCTGCTGCCTGCCTGCCTGCCGGCACTCTCTGCAGGCAGGGCCCAGACACTTCTGGTGCCGGCTGTTCCCTTCCAGATGTTCTCTGTTTGCCAGGACAGATTGGTGAGGAATATTGGCAAGACATTGTGGAGTAGCTTATGCTGCCCAAATTCTTGACTGTATTTGTTCCTTGGAATGAATGGTGAGGTTCTCCCCAAAATGGGATGGGACTGCGTACAGCACACTTGGTAACAACCTGAGCTCCAAATTGTATTAACCCCTTGCAGTATTTTGAGCAGAACACATCTTCACAGAAAATCTTTGTCCTCTCTAAAGGCTCACTGTGTATGACCAAATAATCTGTGTCATGCCTTAGAAAATTAAGAGGGTAAGCGTTCCTGCAGTAACTACTGGCTTTGGTGTTTAGTGGGTTAGACAACCCTACTCATGCAAAATTGTGCTTTAGCTGTCCAATGGTTATTTTAAATTGCTCAATCTGTTTATAAGGTTCTGTTACTTTGGTTGTGTGCAAGTAGTTTTGCTCCGTAATTTGTATGAGCGAATGGGCAGAGTTACTTTTCTGTCACTATGTGTTGCATAGGGGTCCTGCAAATAAAAATGTTTGCTTTCCTTAACTGCAAACTCTCTTGGCTCTGGATGGACTGGGGGGGTGGTGGTGGGGGGGGGGGGTTTTGTTGTTGTTTGTGGGGGGTTTTTGTTTGTTTTTTTAATCAAAATTCTATTGTGTTGCTTGGTGCTAGTGAATCATCCTAAAATAGGCTCTGTTTCTCTCACCTAAGCAAGCCTGCGATGCTGTGCCAGACCTGACTAGAGCAGCCATCTGACTACAGTACAGAAAAGGTAGATGGCTCCTCCTGTGGCAGCCCCTTTTTATTCTTTTGAGCAGCTCTTCTTTTTGGCATTCAGACACAGACGTTACTGAAGAAGCCTTGTTCGGCTTAACTGCTCTATCTGATGTAAGGTAGTTGGAAGCACTAGCGTGAAGCCTAGATCCACTACTATGGGTAGACTGATATGCAGTGGTAAGGTAAATGATTCTCTTATTTTTTTTATTCTAACTCCAAGCTGTTTGGTGCCCTATATGTCAACATAATCATTTGAGATGTTTTGAAGGTTCGGGTGAGAGTTGTTTCTACTCTTGCGCCTTTCGGCCAGTCAGGGGACACAACGGTTTCTCTAATGACATAGTGTCTCATGCTTTTCTCTTTATGTCAATTAATTAGAGATGTACCTCTTGTTCTGTGTTACTGTTCTAGGTCTCCTTTTTGCTTTCATTTAGTCTTCACGTTAGCACTTGATATTAGCATCATACCAGGGCATTCTTAAAGCATGAGCTAATGTTGTCTGTCACATCCTCCTTGTTAGGCTTTAATATTTTATATCCAATTACTCAGCCAATGATATTTGATGCTGTATTTCTGTCCAAGGAATTTTGGAGTTCTCCCCTGAGGTTTTTTAAATAAGTTGATCTCTTGCATTGAATGCTGTTGAGGAGTTCTGTGACTGCTCCAGGCAAGGAGAACAGACCTAATAATGCGACTGAAAATTTGTATTTAATATCAACTGGGATTCATGCTTCTACATCCCCCTTTCTAAATTTTAGCAAGCTTATAAAAGCCACTTTGTGCTTTGGTTTTCATTGCTTGAGTTGTAGAAGAGTTTAATCATCATATATTCTACTTCCTAAAAAATGTAAAATGATACAAATTTATTGATATTCCTCTATCTGCTATGGGGTCGGTTTGGAATAATTAATAGCTATGTTGTTTGTCTCCCTGTCAATAAAGGGACAAATACGTTTTGCTGCGTCTGCTAACAACAGGTCCATTTCTTCCACTTGAAGTGAAATGGAACTTCAGTTGCTCACTGCAGCTAATTTTGTTGTACCCCAGTCATGACCAGTATTAACAATAACAGGAATATATGTTTTGGTCTTATTCCAATTATGATTATAAACAACTGGACTTTCTAACAGCACACTTGCTATCAAAAGCTTTTTGGAACTCTAATATTTTTCATGAATGGTACTTGTCACTTGATGTTAGTTCTATAAAATGAGACCAAATACTTGACGCTGCTGGTTTAAAATCTGGTTGGTGCTTTCTGGTCCGGAAACCTGCTTGTTTCTTGATAGATTGCAGAAGGAAATTGCTCTTGATTTTTATTCTCAACACTGGGGAGGGGGGAAAATAATACAGGTTTTTGCTAGGCATTGAGACTGACAATGCTACCACCGTCTGAAATACCTGCTCTGGGTCTTTCTTAGGTTGCATTGGTGCCTTTTGTACTTTCCCTATTCTTTTTAAAAGCATGAGAGGTGACTAATGGAGTATTTGCCACGTGTTTAACAAATGGTCTCTAACCAATTTTCCCTTTTTGTGTTTACTCACTTTTGTCATTTCTGACACTTTGAAGCTCTTAAATCAATGTCTGACTGTCAGAGTATCTTTATCACCAAATCTTGCCCTTCTTCTAGGCTTGATCTCTTTAAGACAATGTAGGCATATCTTGAATGATGCTTTTTCTTTGTACCTGTTCTTTACTGAGAATCGTCCTGCTTTTGAGTTGGGCGGGACTGCTGATACTGCTGAAAAAACATTCATTGGCTGTTTAGTCTCTTATGGACTCATTTTGACCTTTCAATGTATATCTCTAGACTTAGTCACTTGTGTTTTCTCCTAGGTTCTTATCATCCAGTTTTTTTACTTTGTTTTTCTTGCCATCAAAAATTTATATCCTTTTTCATTTAATTCTCTTTGGAAAAGTTTTTCTGCTTTTCTAGCTGTTTTGTGGAATAACTGTAGTTATCACAAGATGCCTAAGTCTTCAAGGTAGTTTTTTACGTTCAGGCTTTCAGTTATAAACTCTTAACTTGTTAACGTCTTAACATTTTTTGAGAATTCTTTTGATTTTTTCATTTTAGCCATATAAAATTTATTGTGTATCCTGTATTTTTTTTGTGTGTGTAGACATTTACTAAAGAATTGCAAAAGTTACCTCAAATGAAGCCATTTATATATAAGTTGTACATTAATTACAGTACTAAATATTTTCCTACAAGAAAATAAGGATAGACTTGTGAATTTTTCTTGTGGAAACCACGTAGTTTTCTGTGAAGAAAAAAGATTCTGATAGCCAAATTAAAGGCAGCTTGAACGTAGAATATCTGTACCACCTCAGAGGTACTAGCTCTGTCATGAGGTAAATAAACTTCAAGTGTTGGTGATGGTTAAATACATTTAAACTATTTTATTAAGTGAATTCCTTAAATATTCCACCGATAAACATTTGGAAACAAAATCTGTTTTTTTTTCAGTGGTGTGCTGGGAAAAAATTGTTCATGCTGTATAACTGAATGTTAGTTTAAACTGTTGTGCCAGGATGTGTGTTTGTACTGCAGTCCATTTAAAAATTCAGTTAGTTTTTTGCTTTTCCTGGCAACATTAGCAGTCATTTAAGATGCTTAATATCACATTAAGGCCAACTGACTTCCGTGCCTCCCTGATACCCAGTATCCAATTTCTCTGCAAAGGGTTTGCAAGGATAGACATCCCCGTTTTGGCAACAAGGCATGGTCAGAGCATTTTTATGTTCCAGCACCCATTAAAGTTCATGCAAGGATGCTTCTTTAGAGAGACACCTATTTTGGAAATCAATTAACTGATGTCACCAACTCACCAACCTGCCAATGTTCCCCCTTGTTCACTGCCTGAGAGAAAAACAATAAAAATGAACACTGTGTCTCTACTGGAAAATGTAGCAGTTTGTACCTTTCATATGTGCCTCTCCACCACACCTGAGCCTTGTCTGCATTACTATATATTTTGATAGGAAATGCGTACCAGTGTCACTAGCAGTTGACCTGCAGTGGTGGTGATGGTGGGATCCTGCAGCCACTTGCAGTGATAGATTGGCTTAAGCCAGCTCAGAGCAATTCACTGGTTTTTGAAAACGGCTGCCAGAGCCAACAAGCCTTGACTGCTGCTCCTGACAGTCTGGATACATATAGTGCTGAGCTGCCGTTAGCTGCAGTGAGGTTGCCTTTGTATAGATAAGGCTGAATGTGGGTCAGTTTTGAGTACTCAAAATCCAATTAAGACTGAGGGCTTTAAATTTGCTCTTCAGCTACCTTGAGGGCAAGATAATCTCTTTGTAAGAAAACAAAACTGTCTTTAAAAATGTTTGTCTTGGCATTTTCTGGGAAAGAGCTTTTTCAGTACAGAAGCAAACTGTATCTTCCTCCATGGTGCTCGCAAGCAAAAATCCATGTCAGTGCAACACTGTTTGTATATTGTTGTTGCATATTGTGGTGTTTGCATATTGATTATAGGAAACACACTTAGTGACATTGTGAGCAATTAAAAAATCAAATAAATAAAACACAACTTGATGGTAAACATTTTGATATGGATTTTATCTGTTCAGGTTGCTCAGGTGGTCACAACAAAGATTTAGTATGCATGTGGGAAGCCAATTGAAAAACACATGTTCACTGTCTTACTGTATGTTTTGTTATTACTAGCCTCAAGCACATCATCCTGAACCCGTTTAACTCTTTTTGTATTTTCCTACTACATATGCATCTACAGTGTGGTGAACGTAGACGCTTAGCAAATGTCTATAGTAATACAGTGTACTCCTCCAGTAACGTCCCTCTTGGCCTTTTGAAAGCCTCCTGATACCGTTGGTACACATCTTACAAAAACTTCTCCATCAGAGAAACTGAAGCAGCCAGGCGACAGGAAAGCTTTCTCCTCACCTGTGGGTGAATATTGTTATAATCCAGAGGTTAAGATTCAATTTGTTCACATAAAAAAGGCACTTGATTTCTCTGGTTTGCTGCTATTAGTTGTTCATAACTGCATTCAGAAACCTGGTTTATCTAAAAGCCCTTTATAGAAGGGGGAGTTAGATTGCTGTTTCGACTTTGTAGGACGGTGTCCTGTGTGCCAGCTACACGGCCCATTGAAATGGCCTGGCTTTGAATTCAGTGCAGGGTATGATGGCATTGGTATCTGCAGCATTTCCCACGCTTCGTTAGGTGATGGCAAACATTGCAGTAACGTGGCTGAGTTCTCCAAGCCAAAGTGCTCTGTTTAATTCCAGAGAGGCCATGTTTCTTAGATGGCTCATCTCTGCCTCTCCCCCATGCACAATGTTATTTTACAGTTTCACCAGCGGAGCAGGCATGCTGTCAGTATTGCTCTGATTTCACACGCTTGGGTCCAGGCAACGTGAAGTTTGGGGAGAGCCTCATCCTGATCATGGGGTGAACTCTTCTTGGCCTGGTTTACATCAGCAAAGCTGGTTCTCTTGTGCTCTGCAGCAGACAGCACAGTAAAGTCTTGATCCATGGTTAGGACTCCCAGATGCTATGTAATACAAACAGTTAAGAATATCCCAGTTTCAGACAAGGTTAAATCCCAACTGTACAGATAACAGCTTTCCTTTCCATGCTGGAAATTAATGCTGATCAAATTTAACTGGTGATTAGTTGATGGCTAAAAGGAGGAAAAGCCTCTGATGAAACAAGGTATTGGAAACTGAGAAAATATACAGAACACTGATTCTAAGATTCCACACACCCCCCCCCCCCGGCCGTTAGCAGATTTTTTTTTTTTTTTTTTTTCCTCTTTTAATAGCTTGAACTTAACATATACAGCTAATGCAATTACCCCTTCAGGGATAAATGCTGTGAAAATCTTGCTAATCACTCTTAATGCTTCAGACATAGTATGACTAGAGGTTGTCCCTTGAGAGGGTAATGGTTTAAAATTGTGTGTTTGGTGGAAGTCCTGCAGTGGGAGAATCTTATTTGGCTTAGTGTATGGATAAGAGAAGATCCAAAGACAGTTTTTGGACTTAAGAATTGATTGTTATAGCCTGAAATCTGGGGAACTGATGTCTGTCAGCAGCTCCTAAGAAAGCTCTGTAGCCATAGTAGCAATAAGAGGATCCTTTCATTGAAGAAGAGTTGGAAAATGAGGAAAAGCAGTGAATTAAAGTGGTAAGCTTTCTCAGTATAGGGAATTTACTACTGGGACCTGTGCCATTTATAAATAGTCTGGGAAAGGAGAGACAAGGGAAACAATGAGTTCACTGGTACTGTGCCACTTGGTGTAGTTAGAGAAGAGCTGGTTATGAAGAAACAGCATGACCTTGCAGCACTGCACGTGCACTAAAATAACAGATGACATTCAGTACAGATAAATGTAAACTGATGTATGTGGGGAAAATATAATCCCAGTTTTATATACATAATGATTGGCCCTGGCTTCTCTATTGCCACTCAGGAGGAGAAAAAAAAAAAAATGCTGGGATTATTGCAGTTCCCAGGAAATGTCAGCACAGTGCTCAGTAGCTATGTAAAACACAGTGGGCTGCTGTGAATTATTAGAGAAATGAAGAGAACAAAATGAGTGTCTGTGTAGAATTGTATGGTGCACCCATGTCTTGAATACTATGTGCATATCTCTGGTCCTCCTGCATTTCAGAAAAGGATGGTACAGAAATAAGAACAGCACAAAGAACAATAATTAGGGTAATTAAAGATGTGGAAGAGCTCTTCCCTATGAGGAACAACTAAATAATCAAGAGCTCTTAACTTGAAAAGGAGACAGCTGAGGGAAATGTGACAGAAACCTACAGTAGTAGTACTTGGAGAAACTGAGCAGAGGCTGGCCAACTTCTCTCCTGATGCAAGAGTGTGGGGCTGCTGGAGGAAACTAGTGAGGGCCTTCTTTAAAGCCATAAAATAAGCTATTGCTTTATGATCTGTGTACTTAAGCTGTGGAACTACTTGCTACCAGACACGAAGAGCATGTATGTGTCCAAATAGGACTGGACAAACTGCTTTTGACTCAGGAATTCCCTGACTCACAGCCCAGTGAAATATCAGTATGTTCATGCCATGTCCCCCTCTTCCTTTTTGGGCAACTTCTACAGGCTGCTGTTGGAGAAGAAATGCTGGTCTATGTGGGCTTTTGTGCTTTGAGCACTTGTGAGCGAGTGTGCTTTGTTCTAAAGCCGACAAATCACTTGTTTCCATCTTCAGTGTCCCTTGCTCCAGACGTAGCAGACCTCTGAGACACCTGATCCATTTCTAGATCTATACGTGTACCAGGGATATTTAATACCTAGCATCATAGGGCAGATTACCAAGGGTTCCTATTTTGGCTGCAGCAAAAGCTTAGCAAACCTAAGATGTTCCTGGGAAAATATTAGGAGCCAACAAATGGATGTCTTCTGACAAAACTTCAGTTGATCAGGGAAATGTTTAGCTGGCTCTAATCTCCAGGAGTTTGCGATGCTCAGCAGTTTGCATCTATTGAAGGGCAGAAAGGTAAACTGGGTAGTAAGGCTGCCGCCAGTGCCTGCAGGCTACCCTACAGCTGAGGTAGAGCAGCAGTGCCATGTAGCAGTTCTGTTCTCTGCCCTGTTGGGTCAACACCTGCATAAGGGCTTCATCACGTGAGTGGATGTTATCACGTTTTAGGCAGTTTATCTCCATAAAAATGGCCTTCAGCACAGCTGTAGAAAATCGCTGAAGTTGTAAATCTGCCTGTTCTCTACTGTTCAGAGTTACTCTACAGCAGCTTTTTTTCCCTGTGAAAATCTGAGCATAATATTTGGAGCATGGACTAGGTAGGAAGTCTAATCAAAAGAGAGAGCAGGGTTTACAGGTCAAGGAGGGAAAGGGAACATTTTTCTAGTTCACTAATTCTGGCCTGTCCAATTTTCCAGTTCTGCAATATGCACTCAAGTTATTGGCACACACAGTACCTGCAGCAGAAAGCTCTGACTGGAAGTACATAAAATGTTGTACAACCATCCGGGTTGCTCTCTCTAGAGACTGGTGGCGTATTCCTTGTGACAGGTAATACCTGAAGCAACTGTCTGCAGCCAGTTAATGTTACCACTAAAAATTCATGGGGATTGATTAAAGCAATGGACTTGATGTTTTGCAGCAGTTCTCTGAAAACACCTGTTAGTAGATAATCACCTTTCTTTGAGTATTCATGATCATTTGTCTTATTTTACAATGGACCTTCTTAAGGAAGTTTTACAAGGTTGTCTTTGGAGTTACTCCTGATTTGCAGGAAGGAGAACAGAATCATGCCCAAGATACTTATTTTGGTTTATGTGGAAACTTCACACAGCTTTCCTCTGGAAAACTTTTCACAATCTTGCTCATCTACAACCAGTCTTAAAGCTGTAAACACTTTACGACTTTTCTGTGTTATAAAACTCTTCATTTTTGTGGTTTTTTTGGTTTTTTTTTCTTTATTTTCCCTTCTTTCTGTACTGCTGTCAGTTTCCTCAGGGTATTTCTAAGCCTGATGGGGGGTAGAAAATGACTTAATGCGCTGGCCTTGATTCTTTCTCCAATTTGTGCTTAAACAGTGACCCACTACATTGCTGCTGAATCCCCTACTTTTTGCATGCAAATATTAACTCAGCATCTGGCCCACTTGTTTCTGTAAAAGTGAAGCTGTGTTGGCTTGGTATCCTGGCCACCTTTCAGCCTGGGTAATTACAAGCTTGTCTACATAAATTTCCCTCTACTTTCATTTCAACAGGTGACTCTATTCTGCTTGTTGCATTTCAAGACCTTTTACTTTCTATTTTGTTCAGTTATTGTCTTGTGTTACTTTTGAATTGTGTTGCAATCCATTAAAATATTTTCTCTCTTAACACACAGTACATATTGAAACCTTCAGGGAGGAAATATACTTCTATGTGTCACTGTATTATTAGCTCAATTACTATTATGTAAGAGAAAATATGGGTGCATTTTCAAGTTAAAATTAAGGTGAAACAGCAGAGGATAAACACCAAGAACAAAAAAAAGTTTTAATAAAAAAGTTCAGTATTATAACTTAACCATTGAAGTTTCTCAGAATGTCTTATGTACAAAAGAATAATAGGATTGCAGTGACAGCTTATTAAACACAAAATTCAATTTGTATTCCTTTTTTTCCTTTTTTGACTTTCTTCCACTTTTCCTTGTACTCCTGGCCTTGAGAAAGAAGAGTAGGTCCACAGAGATTTTTGTTAATTGCCAATTAGTTAATTTCCTATTTTTCAGAAAGTCATGTATTTGCTTTAGTTTATGCAGTTACAAGAATGAGAAAGGGTCTTTGCTTCCAAAACCCTTGTCATTGTTCTTCATTAAGCTTGTAAATTATGTGCTTCCAATGTGAATCCACTTTCGGTATACCAGGTGATGGTCATCATGGCAAGTCTGCAGTCTGCTGTATTCAATAGTCATTATCTGTTGGGTGGAATTAATGACTCTTACCTCTGACATTTATTACAGTTGCAGGTTTTTTAATCTCCGTAGCAAAATTCCTTTCTGCATTAGTGTGTGTATATATATATCAATACATAAGTATAAAGGTTAATAAATGACAATGTGAAATCAGTTTTTATTTTTACCTTGTCTTCAGTCATCAGCCCAAGATGAACTAAGATATTAAGCTGTACCTCCATTTAGTCCAAAGCTATTGTATTTTTCTACTTTGTTCTCCTTTGCTGTTGACACATATGGCACTTGCCTACTTCTGCAATTTGTTCTGGTTTTATGTTGATTCATTCATGCACATTATGTCATTCATTCATATAGACTGGACCTCCTTTTTTATTCCTCCCCCCCCCCCGGTGTATGTAAGGGATAAAAGCTTATTCCAAGTACTAGCAGCTGATATGAATCTATTTTGGGGCAATCTGAGTTTCATTCTTCTAGAAAGAGCTTTGAGTTATTTGCCTACCCACACTTGGAGCTTTTTAGATATGGACAGTTACCTGTCCATCTCAAGATGCCCTTTGAAGTCTAGGTAAGGTGGGTCAACGTTCATTTGTCAATATTTCAGGTTCCCTTAAAGTATTATGCACTGGTAGTAACAAGGCCTTTATTGCTACAAAATACAATACTGAGAAGGAAACGTTGGCATCTGAGTCCTTGTAGTCTGCAGAGGCAGATTTCACGATTTAGAGTAAAAAGCATAGAAGGTGCATGGGGAGCATCCAGTGCCTGACAGGGGAAGAGAATAAATGAGATTCCATTGTGCCATGCAGCATTTGGGATAACCTACGTACTTCTCCGTTGATGAGCTGCCTTAAGTCACTGCTAATATGACTTCTGAGCTTTAGCATCTCATGCTGGTTTTCTTCAGGCTGTTCTCTGCAGATCCTGAGCGTATCAACACTGACCCTTAACCACAGCTTTTTGCTGAATGTAGTACTGGGACTGCTCAGTCTGCCAGCAAGCTTGGTTAGCTTTGAATGGTTCCCCTTAGGAAGTGTTGACTATATGGAACAAAAGAGTAGGGCAATCATTCACATTCCTTTTGGCAGGTTAATTTATATGAAATGAACATTGGATGGTACCTTCTGGGCACATTTTGCATCACTTGCTAGTAATTCACATTCACTACCTTGAGGCACTCATCATGACCTAGTATAAGCAAAGATGTATGACTCAAGGAGTGTGTTGGCTGCCATGTGTTCTGGCTGGTGCACGCTTTCAGATGTGTCCCCTGAGGCTAAGCAAAAGCAAAAAAGCAGCTGGGAAGATTTTGCCCAGTTTTAAAACACTTTCCTTTTGTTTAGGCATGACTTAATCTTTTAATCATTAATTTATTACGCAAAAAAAAAAAATTAAAAAAAATTAAACATTTGTGGCTAAAGGTCAAGGGAGTTCATAGGTTGTCTATAAATTTATTTGAAACAGAAGTGCCTTAGTCCTAAATTACAGTTCTTGGTAATTTTCTATGAAGAAGTTGCCCAGCCTAATTGATTTAAATCTATGTGAGTGTTAGGACATCTGTACAGCTTTATCACTAGGCTCTTGAAACAAACCACCTGTTAGCACAATTTACATCAGAAAACAACTTCCTCTCTGAAATGGTCATGTAGTGAGAGAACAACGCTATGACTTCAGTGAACTTTGTACTGCATTTCAGTGTTTGACAATATCACACAAAATTAATTTTATGTAATTGTGCATGCCTGTTGTTGAGCAGAACATTTTTTTTTTTGTAGTTCCCAGTGATTTCCACTGCCTTCTTTCCCTTTCGTTTACCCATGATATCATGTACTCAGCCTGTAGAGAATTTGAAGGCAAAAAAAGTACTGTATGTGCTGGATTGAGTCTAAACAGCTCCTCAGCTGTGCCATGCCGGTTTTTGAGCGGACCATTTTTTTTTTTTGTAGTTCCCAGTGATTTCCACTGCCTTCTTTCCTTTTCGTTTACCCATGATATCATGTACTCAGCCTGTAGAGAGTTTGAAGGCAAAAACGTACTGTATGTGCTGGATTGAGTCTAAACAGCTCCTCAGCCTTTGCAGGGAGACAAACAGTTATGTCATAGTTGTTTGTCAGCTTTGATGTTGTAATGGACAGTGACAGTCTGAGGTAGCAAATTATTTCCAATTTCTTAAAATGGAAGCAAGCGTAAGCAACGGAAGCAACAAATCTGTATGACACCAGTTTGTGACGACTGATGTATTGTGGCAATTACTATCTTCCCTATTAAAAGTGATTTGGGCTCATTATTTTTCTTTGAGAGCAGAATATGTGTTTCCCTCCATTGTAGTTATTAATCCACAGATGAGACATTGCCATTGGGTACTAACAAGACAAGTGAAGTGCAAAAACATTGCACTGCACTCATTCCCCTCCCCCTTAGATAATTCCCCTCTGTCTGCGAAGGTAAAGGGAGACAGAGGATTTGTAAAATTCACAAGCCTTAAGTTACTGTAGACACGATTCTCTCTGTCCCTTGGCCTTCTCATTCCTTCTTTTCTGCTAATGACTGCTCTGTACAGGGAATAATCCATGTTTCAGTAGAATTGGGTGTGGTTAAAGATGCTATTCAGCCCAAGTTTAGGGTGATGCTGCCTGGCCCTGAAAATTATGGAGATATCCATGCTTTTAGGTGCTTAAGTGAAATTTTGAGCTGTCTCCAGGGTCTTTGTTAAAATAGTTCTCCGCTGCTCTTGCTTGAACAGATGTGCAGAAATCAGTGAGGTCAGCTTCTGTTTTGGTACTCTTAGTCAGGTGGCTTATTCTCACGATTGACTATAGGTTTTTTTTAATTTTCTTTTTCCCTATGTAGCAGGTGTTTCATTTACTTCTACATATTTTGTATTGCAGACTCTAAGGCAGCGCAGGAAAAATGCTTTGCGAGGGAAAAGTTGAATTGTTACTTGTTTTGGGCTGTAACTTAATGTATTCATGAGGTTAAGTATTCTGAAATATATTTCTAGATATTGCAAAAAGTCTTTAACTTACAAACCATTTGTATAAATATGGATGACATCTCCAACATCTTGTTTTATTCCGATTTAAGTTTTCCCAGTCCTGAATACTGGAGATAGTGGTATGACAGAATTAAGTACAGAAAGAGCTGTGAACAAATACTGCAGTCCATGAATATTGTATTGACTCCGAGATGCAAATTTAAACAGCCCCTTAAGATACTATTTTGGAAGCAGTGTTTAGTGTAAAGCAGGTGGTTTAGGAAGTGGGTACTGTTGCTTAATGTCTTTCCAGCACTATTAAGCGCTGCCCCACCCAGAAAAACAAATGCATAGCAACTGGAACTGAAAAATGCCTCTTATTTCCACAATTTTTATCTTTAAGCAGGATTTTTTTAATGTTTAAATGATCCAAACAGGTATAATTAGGTACAAAATATTCCAAACACATGCTACTAATATCATTTGTAACAAGACTCAGGCAAAATCTTTGTTTATTTTGATATGTAGCCTAAACATTCCCTGTTAATTTTATCGTACTGCCTCTAGTTCTGATACATGTGACTCTCCCTAATACTGCCTTATTACCATCCCAATTAGCTGCTTCTTGCTTTTGTACATTTTAATTAATACCTTTTTTTTTTTTAGCTATTTCTTAGTTCTCTGACAAGACATAGAAAAGTAAACTAAAACTGCATTCATCTCGTTTGGTTCTGTGTGCTCCCCTTTCCTCTTGGAGCAGCGGGTGAGTGCTGCCCTGGCCCGGAGGGGAGGTGAGCACCGTCCTGCTGCCCTGCGCCTTTCCCCAGGCTGCTTGGCAGCAGCAAGGCTAGAGGGCATTGAATGTGGTGGCAGTGCTGGTGGGTAACGGCAGTCAGAAACGAGGAAGTTCATAGCATCTCCCCAAGAATTTAACCCATGGCATCAGTTTGTGCTTTAATTAGAGATGGTTTTTCAAGGGCTTGGGAGAGAGTGACACGTGCTGCTCTTCTCAGATGTTGCCTCGTGGCTGCTCGGCCATGTTTCCGCTAATGCTTTGAGTTGCTCTCCAAGAGATAGGACAATCCAACCCTCCTTAGATTGCATGATCTTACTACGTTGCTATGCATCAGGACAATGTTGCAGGAAATGTATTGAAATAAATAGTACTGTTGATTGAGGCTTGGATATTTTTAAAACAATTTTGTTAGCATAAGCATAGAGTAATAACTGTAGTTGAAAAAAAAAATGCAGTATAGACATCCCATGCTGAACTTCCCACAGGCTCTGCTAATTATGTCTGTGGCTCCGCCCTTGTGTAAGTCTTAGTCATTTGGCTTCTAAGGAAGCAATGAGCTGGTCCCTTACATCCCATCTCCTGATGTCTGTGATACAATTCTAACTGCTGAAACTTCTTATTAAAAAAATGTATATTATTTAAAAAATGCATGTTATCTAGATATCTGTTAAATATATGTGTGTCTGTCTAGGTACCTAGCATTTCTTTTAAAGAAAATAGTAGCAATTGCATTATTTTAACAGCTGAAATTCCTTCTGCAGCTTGTGTGATAGCTGTGGCTTTCTACACTAAAAGAAGCAATCTGCTGCTCTTGCTAATCCTTTCAGCCCCTCCTGAGTATTTCTGGGGCTATGTAGCCTGAGTTCATCAATGTTAACATGGAATCAAATAAATATTTTTCAGAGAGTATTAAAAATGTTGTTTATAATAAAAGTCCTGTAATTCCTGTCTTACTCTGTTTTGAACGTGCTAGCAGATGGAAGGCTCTCCGTGCAGGCTGTGCTGGGAGAACACCATCTGCTTAGCTGGGACACCACTTGTGTGCCTCTCTTGCCAATCTGGTTCTGAAGTATGGCCCAAGACCACATAGATTTTTGCCTTCCTTTTGTGGATCTTCTTTGAACTGTTGTGTTTTGGTCTTCCCCTATTGCACTTCTGTGATTCAGCTTCTCCCACTGCGTCTCTACAGACCACAGCTCTTGTGGTGTCTTATGCCCTCAGCTCTGATGGCAGCCTTGACTTCCCAGTAGTTTTCAGAACATCCGTTCCCAGGACTCATAGTTACTCCTTGGGTAGAGCAACACAGTTTTGAGACTTTTCAAGCTAGTGCAGTCTATATAAAGTTGAAAATTTTTTTTACATTCCTAGTCAGGCCATTTGCTTTTCTAACCTGAGAAAGTGAAGGGAGATGAAGTGTTAGCAGCAAAAGCTGAAGTATAAATGCGAATAATTTGCCATTTCATTTCTAAAATACATATTTCTAAAAAAAATAAACTAAACTGGCATGGTATCTTATCACACTGGTGGCATAAGAAAACATAATGGATACTTGCTTAGAAGAATGCTGTGTTTTAAAAGCATCATGCCATGTCCTAAGAAAGTCTTTAGAGATGCATTAGATTTCTGTCTTAATCTACCAAATGGGACTTGAAGATCAGCTTAATTTTCCAAGAAGTCCATTAAACAGTATAAATATTCAAATGTCTCAGCAAATTGAGTCATGCAGTTACACTCCTGGCATCGTGTATGTTTGCTTCCCTGCCCCAGAGCAAAGCAGGGCAGCAGTAAAATTGCAGCAAGCTGCTGAGATTCAGCTTGTGGCAAATGACCTTGTGGGGTTGTGTAGTCATTAATCTGCCAAGACTGTGACCCAGAACCCTCTTCCCCCTGTGTTGATTGGGTTCACCTAATTACATCAGCTGTCACCTTATTCCTGGTAACATCACAGCTTCACCTGACCTAAGCCCTGTGCTTGAAGCAGGTAATTAAGATGAGCAGAAAAGAGCAGCAACTTGGAAAGACAAACTGGCAGAGACCTTTCAGCTTCTGTCTTATCACAGGAACATAGTTTCAGAATTATCGTGGAAGGGAGACTGCTCAATGAATAGCATTCTGTGGTTTTTGCTTGGGATTTGTTGCAGATCAGTCATAAATAATAGTTGTCTTAATTATTTTAGAAACCCAACAAAAAATATTCCCCTCCCACTATTCAAATGCACTTGTACATTTGTGGCTGTCCGCTAGTTCCAACCTTCTTCCTAGGGTGCCTGTCTACCTTTCCTCAATGCCACTGGACATGGTGTACATGAGTTTGACCAGTGGCCTCTACTGTAGCTAGCTGGTCTAGAAGATTGCACCTTGATGGCCTGGAGGCTGCTATCAGGTGGATTCTTGTTGCTTTTCCCCAGGTGAAAGAAGGGTTGCTGGGGAGGCTGCAGCTTCAGGAAATGAGAAAGCATGTATGTACTTTCTCAGATGTTGCACTCAACAGACATGTGCCAGGGATTAGATTAGAAAATTCTTATTTTAAGTTTGTGAAAAGGCAGGTTGCCTCTTCAGAAGTAGTCAAAGGAGTTGTAATTTTGGCCTTAAAGTGTTCTCTGTTGCACAGTGCAGATAAACTCTCAGAAGAATGTCTTCCTTTCTGTGACAAGTACAGAAAATGTCTCAAGCCTCCTGCGCTGTTTCGGACAATCCTGGTCATCTTCCTGCTCATCTGTGCTGGAGAAGAATAGCAACAGCCACCCTGAGCTGCTCTCTACCTTGCACAGACCCAGCCTGTAGGAAGCGCCTGCCAGAGAGTAAGGGGCACCTGGAGAGCTCTCTGACCTCCTGTGTCAGATAAAGGGCAGGATGGTCCAACATGTTGGTATTTACAGCATGTGAATTTCCATTGGCTGTTCTTAGAGGTTTTTCCTTGCTCAAGAACAAACAATTTATATCATAAATGATGGCATGTCCATAATTTTGAAGCCTTGCTTTGATCTAGGAGATTGGTTTTCAGTTCCATAACTTTCTAGTTGGCATCTTTTGTACTTAAAGGAATAGTAGAAGCTTTAATTATTGAGCTTGCAAGAGAGCTATCTATTTTAATTCTTTTTTAGTGGAAAGATGCATAACTGAATAACAAATATTCCAGTAAGAAAATATATGTTTTGATGGGGTAGAGGAACTCCAAATAACCAAAGGTTTGCTGGTTTGTGGTAGGATTTTTTGCATTATCTTTGTTTCTTTTGAAGAAAACTATTCTCTCCCCCTTGTCCCCCCGCTCCCTGTCCCAGTTTGTAAACCTTAATCAACTGGGGAACGGGAGCTTGACTAATTTTTACAATCTGCTTTTTCGTTAAGAATGTCTTAGTTCTTAGTTCTGAAAGCTATGACTCTTTTTCTCCTATGTCAATTTGGAATATAAATTCTTGAAAATCAGTTGTCCACATAAACTCAGGAAGAACTATTTAACATGTTGTATTTAATCTGCACAGTAGATATATAAATTGATTTGTGAACGTATGTCAGGGTTAGAGGGATGATAGCAAAATGTATGTATGTTTCAGCCCAGTGTGCATCTAGATCACTAGCTATGCAAGATCCACTTTGCACTGTTTAGAATTGCAAAGCAAATTTCAAGAAATATGTCATTTAACGTTTTTCAGTCTGAAAAAAGTCACTGTTTGGGGGCAAAAATTTTAAAAGCATTCTTGTCAAAGTCACTTTTTAGGTCTTTAGAACCATTTTTAAAGTCAAGTCTTAATTCTACTCTAAATGCTACTACTTTCATAAATAATGCATACCTAGTACTGCATTTACTGCTTTTGTGCCGTTCTTCATTTACAGTTTCATGAATAAAGTAGTTGGCAGAGGGAGAAGCCTGTATTCATAATGCAGGGAATGCTTTTGCATTAAGTATGAAGCCAGAGCACCATGTATTTACTCCTAAGCTCCATAAATTGTTCTGGGACTCTGACGGAGTTGGACCAGTCAGCTCTCGTTACTCTCAGCCAGATTGGCCACTTCCATCAGTGTTTGTTCTAATGCACACTGTGCAGTCATCTGAGGGTCACTACAGGTAGGGCGATTGCTGAAATGACCTACATGACCCAGATAGAACGTTATTTTTCCCACTTCCCAAGCAGCAAATCTTCATTTTGCCTGCAATGCACAATGTCGTTCACAACCCAACCCCTCTAGGTTGACTTTTTTTTTTTTTTTAAACTTTGACTCAAAATCAGAGGAAGTAAATACATGGAAAAATCACTTCATGACATAATGCACAATATGGAAGTTATTGGAAACTCTCAAGACAGGTGATTTAAATACATACCGAAAAAGAATTTTAAATAGGACTTAAGAGTTTCCTTCATTGTTAGATTTCTTTGAAGAAGAGATCAAAATACTTGGTCAAATTTTGGTTTAAGTTGTTATTTTCATCTTATTTAGAAACAATAATGGGTGGACAGGCCTAAAACTGTCAAATTGTAGCTTCTTGAATTTCCTCCGGCTGTGGAGAGAAGGTGTTTTGATTATGCCCCAGAATGAAATTTGAAGATGTCAGATGCTGTCCCTAGCATCATGCTTTTTCCATTTTGACCTGTTAAAAAGATGTTATAGGTTCTGGCTGTGTGTCACATTCTAGTATAGTACATGCTGCATTTTAGTAGAAGTCCTGGTTACGTGTTACTGAGTTTGCTCTTGCTTTGTAGTATTTGGCCCTTGAACTGTGCTCTGTACAGATTGAAATATTTCTAAAACAGCATAAGGTCAGATGGCCAGCACTGGGGGCTACGTTGGGTTTGCTGAGCAAGCTGGATCCCATACAGCAGGAAGAAATGACCCACAATAGGTAATGTCAAAAGCTCTGGACCCATGGAGTCTGGAGGAGCCAAATATCTCTGTCCTGTAAAATACTCCAGGTATGTAATGTGTGTTGCCTGGGCTTTGGCCAACTGAAGATTTCTTGTACAAGTTATTAGGTCATCTATATTGCCTGACCCAGCCAAGTTCAGGAATAACAATTTCTTTTCAGTAGAAACATTTACGTGTTAAAGTTAGGAGGGCATTATTCTCCCTAAGTTGCATTGGAGTGAAAAGGTGACAGCAAGCAAACTGAACCAGATTCTGCAGTTTCAGGTCTTGCCTCCTGGTTTGCAGAGGGGGTCACTGCTGTCATCCCCATGAGGTCATGAGTGCTTCCAACCAGGGCTAGCATTTGAGCAAACTTATTTTCACTTTTAACTGTTGTTTATTGTGTGGGGCAGCACAATCTCCTTCCTTCTCATTCAGTGGTGCTATGTTGCTGCCACTGCCAATTTAATTCACTGCTTCATTTCTTTCTCCATCCAAACTGCTGTACTTTTCATTAGTTGCCTAGTACTGAAGGATCATGACTGAGTTGGGGTGCAAGTGAGAAACCTGAAGTTAGAACATTGTATACCACATGTTGATGGATGTTAGTGAGCTCCCTGTTCTCCCAGCCGTGTCACCTCTGATTTGGTCATTAAATGACAAGGCTCTGAAAAATAAATGTATCTGGAGTACCAGCAATTTATTTCCTGACATCAGAGAAGATTAATCTGTATCTATCTTTGGGAGGAAATCAACTCAGATTAAGTTTTCTTTGGCCTTTGGTACCAAATTACAGCATGTGGTGGTATTTTCAGATTAAGGAGGGGCAAATCCTCCTGCCTGGAGTGGAAGGCTGGGAATAGATCTCACGTGGGACCTGGCACTCCACAGGGGACTCTGGCCATTGGGGCCCTTTCTCTTCACCCCATGTGTTTGCTGCTCCCTGCTCTCGTAGCCCTTCAGAAGGAGGACTAGGCTATGTGGCATGCTCTTCAGAGGTCAAGGTGATGCATATAATGTGGTAATGGCAGAAGAGTGATCTCAGCCTTTTTTCTCCATTTCCTGCACTCTGAGGCTGTCTCTGCTTTGACAGAACTTGTCGGAGTTCAGTGTCACTGAAAATGGGGCCTGGAAGCAGAGGCTGGGGGGGTCTCTCAGGAGCCTGGGCAGCTATGAGTGGCATTTAAAAGCAGAGAAGCAGCTTCTGTCTCTTGGTAACCCTCCTGGGCTCTGGCCTGTATATCTCATCATCTGCAACTGATGAGAGAGGCAAGCATGTGCAGAGCCAAATGCAGACATGGTTCTACCAGAGTCTTATTTTCCAGTCACTACTGACCTTGTGCAAAAGGCTCTGGTGAGGCCAAAGATCCCTTAGCCCCAAACTCAGTGTTTCTGCAAAGTGTGACCTCGAACTAGTTGTCATACCGTTGGTTACAGTATTCTTTTTGTCTTTTTTTTGGTTTGGTTTTGTCTGTGAGCCTGTTTGAATACAAAGTGTGTTATTTACAGATCACATGAACACTATTAGTAATGAATATATTAAAGATGAAGATACACAGCATTATGAAGAATATAATAAAACTGATGATATACTACTATGAATAAAACCTACTAATATGCAAAATGCTCATTTTATATTGTTTAAATTTGGATAGATACTGGGTACAATTTAGAACATAGCCAAGTTTCATTCAGTGATGGGCATTTAATTTCACATAATTTTTTCAAGGTCACACTGTCGCTGTTGTCTGAGGTTTAGAAAAGAAAAAGGCGAGGGGCAGCTAGCAAAATCATAATGAATTCATATATATGGGGTTTGAAACATAATTTAGATGAATACCTAAAGCAATTACAGTGTTTTAGAGATACTATGAATCTTTACTAGAATTATTCATCATCTGAATAGGGGTTATCTCAAAACTTCTGTGTTCAAAATCAAAATGTAGCCTTTATGGTATGCCTGCTTTATATTTGAATGTAATGATGGGTAGTACCCACACATCCTACTAACTTAGCTTTTGGCTCTGTTGCTTTTCTTATGCTTCCCCTTTCTTTGATACGATGAAACTTTTGAAAAGCGCATTATGCTGTCTCTCATAGTCCTCAGAGAGAATCCTCCATTAACTTTCTAAATAATAGGGAAGATATTTGTTGTGGTTTAACCCTGAATAGTAACTGGACCATGCAGCCACTTGGTCAACAACAGCAGCGCACTATCACATGCTAAATCCAAAACACAGTAGCTGCTGAAGACAAAACTAGCTCCATCCTGGCCAAAACCAGGACAATATTGAATTTATCCTTAAAAAAAAAAAAAAAAAATTTCTTTTAAAATTGTAACTACTTGCTGTTGGTATTAACCAGTTGTTGTATTTCAAAATAGTATGTTCTCATGTGTATACATACGAAAGTATCTGGGATAAAGACTGCATTTTCAAAAGCACAGATGGCAGATAAGCAGTTCAATCTTTCTTGGCCCAACACAGGACCAAATGTTCTGTCACAGCTGTGGGAATTAATAATGTAGCAGGAAAACGGATCAAATGTTAAAAATGGGTCAGTTTTTATTTCCAGGAGTCAAGTAGAATAAGAGAAATGCCTTGGTCTATGTATGTGCTGGGACTTACATCTTTTTGCATTGTGGCCCTTTTCCTTCCTTCTGGCAGTATGGAGGAGGAGGTACAAGTGGGTGCAAACTGTAGTTTTATCCACTTTTAGGTCTCTTTCTGCTGACAGGGCAGGTCAAGGGAGTTTGCAGTTAAATGATAATGATTCTATTAATTGTAGTGTTCTGTCCTATGTTGTTTTAATGAGGAGAGACTTCAGATGGGAGTGTGAATTTGCTCAGCTGTAGGCGATGTCATCTATTAGCCTTGAACAGCCACACAAAGCAGCTTTGATTAGGGAAGGGGCTAAACTTGGGAGGTGTTAAAAAGCACTCTGATGGATGTGGCAAGTGAGTTTTATGAAGGCGTTTACAGACCAGCTTCCCTGAACATCACATAGCTCATTGCTTTTGCATGCGGATTTCTTTTGCATGAAAACTGAGGCACAGGGGGAATAAATGCAATTCAGGATCATCTCCTAGATCTGCAAGCAGGGAAGCACATACATCTGTGAGATCTGATGATAGGGAGCTGAGTACTAACACTGTTTTGATTCTGAATGTCTCTGTAATAGTATCAGCTGTCATTTTGGATGATGCGTGTATAATTCTGCTATGTCATCTGCATACTTTTTTAGGGAATTAGAAATAAATTACAGTGTCAATTCTCAGTCCTTCAAAGATTTATGTTAGAACACTTTGCTCTCTTTCATAAGTGTTATGAGGTCATCTGTGTCATTCTGTAGGAACAAAATTTACATTCATTTTTCTTACTAGGAAATCATTGCAGGAACAATAATAAAGACTATGATAAGAAAGATTCTTATTAACCAGTTCTCAAGTTTTGTTTAAAAAAAAAAAAAAGACAGGATAAAGTATTATATTCTGACATGCTGTGTAAACATGTTCAGACTACTCACTTTTTTAAAATTCTGTTTTAATCTTTTTTCAAAATGAAAATTGGAATTTGCAGTTTCATTCTGGAGCAGAGATCAATGGCACAAAGTTTAATAACCCTGAAGTTATGTGCCTGTCCAGTTAATTCTCCCTCTCTCTGCAGTCCGTTCCTACTTTTCATTGCTCTCCTGTTCCCTCCCTGAGATGTCTCAAGCAAAATGGGAGAATAAAATCAATAATGAAAATAAAAAAATGCAATGCTTTATTAGTGATTAATACAAAATCTGCTCTCCTAAATGCTTCTCTAGCAGAAAGTCCAAGTGACGGAGCTGCTGGGTAGCTCTTGAAAGCTGTGGCATTGAGAAGAAAGCAGAGTGACCTACTGAGTGGGTGCTAATCCTTGTTGGGATTGGCAATCTAGTCAAATGAGACTGATAAATATTTGAGGATGGCTGAATTGCTTATAATTACTCTGATGAGATGTATGTAAATCATGGAGGAAAACCTTATGCTATTTGCTTTTTGTGATCTGTTTTAATTTTTCTTTCTTTTCATGGAAATACTTGAAACTACAAGGAAGCTAGAGTCTTTGCACAGAGACTGCTGGCTGTGTTGGCTTCCAGGACTCCTCTCCTGGACGCAAGCGTAACTTGCCCTGCACCCTGTACCTGTTCTATCCCTGCAAGCTCATGCTCTGTTTTCTGAGCTGGAAATATGTTAATGACTTCCTTTATGACCATTTGTGAAGACTAAATCCAGCGATTAACACATGTCAAGCTTCTCTGGTTTTTAGTGGAGAGAGAAAAATGCTCCAAATAAGAATTGTCATTACCGTTTTGTCATAATCGTTTAGGTTGGAAGAGACCTTTAAGATCATCGAGTCTAAGAGGGGACTGCTGTTGGCACAGAATTAGAACATTGCTTTAACTGAAAGCCTGATTTAATTTAAGAACAATGAAAACCTAAACAGAAGCCACATTGCTTTAACTCAAACTCTGGATGCATAGACCTTTTGAGATTGGAGAGGAAAGAGGTGTATTTTGCATGGGTTTCCATGTACTGACAATAACACTAAATGAACATAAATGTGTTGATGGTTCAGAAATAAATGAGTAATGTTACTGCTCCCCCACTCCCCTTACTGGTATGCTGATTCCTGTTCAGCTGAATGGCCCTCTGCTGCACTAGCAGATTTTGATTTTAAGTGGACTGCTCAGAGTTGTGTACTTAGTGTAACTCTGCCCAGCTGGCAGCGTACTCAGAGCACGGAATATAGAGCTAATTCTGCTTGTGTATGCTTTTGATTCATTCAGCCTCCCAGATTTCAGTAGCGTTCTGATTTCTTTATAGTGCCAATTAGTGTTAGTGAAAAATGAAAGCAGCAGCAGCACTTAAGAATTTATCTTTGAAAAATTGTTGACATTATGCTAACATGTAACAGTATCACCCAAATAACAAATGTGGCAGCTGTATGCTGGTGTAATTAAGTTTTTCAGACCAGGTGTGTAAAAACAAGCCACCAAAAGCACACACATTTTAATGAGTAAATCTTCCTTTAATCATGTTCTTACCAGTCATCTGGGCTGAAATTAAAAAGTAACCTTTCTTTAGTTTGGATTCTGTTTGATTTATTCCCTGTTTAATTTGGACATGTCTATTACACATTCAGCTGTTGCTGTTGGACCACACGTGACTGCACATAACTCAGCATCTGCCATATCTATATCCCTGGGCAGAAATTCCTGATAAAGGAGGAGTCTTTAATATTATGGATTCTTTAGGAAAAAAAAAAAAAAAAAAGACTTCTGCGGAGACAATACCAGTAAGGTCTTTCACATGATAGAGAACGAAGGCCCTACTGAAATCCAGCTTTCCTTTTAGACAACCACCATTATGCACAGGGAAAGAAGCATGCTGATAGGTAGTGAAAATTTGTTCTTACAAGCACAAGTAGTAATGAGCTGTTGAGGATGTGTGTCATGTTGTCTGTTGTTTTATGATTGCTGAGGGGAAGGCTCATTACAAAGTACGTGAGCAGTATCCTACCTAGGCGAAGGAAAAATTATGGAACAGGTAATATGGATAAAAGTAGGATAGGGTTTCTCAAAAAGGAATTTTTAAAAAAATGCATGTTAAAATAAGCTTTAAAATTGTTATCGTTCCATCTCATTCTCCAGACATGTCAGTTGCTTTGTATAACTTGCAAAATGCAAGACAAAAGCCTTTGACCTTTTTAAAACCTAAACTCTTCTGAGTGCTCAACCTTTACAGCCTGGATTGTTAAGAAAGGTCCCTAAGAACTGTCAGGAGCTGTACACTGGGGTGGCATGATGCTGGCATGTAAGCTGGAGCGACACTGCTTGTTCTCAGATAAGATGGGAGGTCAGGTGCATGTATGTGCTATATGAAGAAGTCGTTATATGCTAAAAAGATGAGAAAAATAAGTCCTACAAAAATAATTCTTTCAGGAATTTATATTAGAGTCTCTTCAGTGTGCCCTGACAAACCTGTGGGAGCTGACAGAAGTAGTGGCATAGAAAATACTAAGTGTCGTATTAGGCAATAGAATTTATGTATAATGAGCCTCTTATGGTAGCACTGTTATTTTTTTTTTTTTGTCATAGAAAGAGATTTGGGGAGAAAAAGTAACATTCTGGAACTTCATCTCTACTTTATTCAAGACTTTATAGACATAACATGAGCGTACTTACTGCTACTTATTTTCTAACATGCAATTTTATTTCATTTGAAACAAATTGAGTGCTTTTGGAGGAGGGATTGTAATGAAGCTGAATTCTAAGTTGTGTTTTTATATTAAAAGCTTCTTTGTGGAAGCATCTATTGGAAAATATACTTTTTGCAGGTGTCCTGGGATGGAGCTAATTTTATTCCCAGTAGCCCAGTGTTCTGGATTTTGTACGGGATTTGGTATGTGAAGAACATTGATGAAACACTGATGATGTTAGTTGTTGCTAAGAGATCAAGGATGTTTTTCAGCTTCCCAGGTTTTGCCAATGTGGAGGTGCAAAAAATTGGAAGGGGTGTAGCCAGCACAGTTGACCCAAGCTGGCCTAGTATATAAGTGGGGGTTGGCTGATGAGCCAGATGCTGTTCGTTTGGGCTTTGGTTTGTTCTTCCTTCCCTTGGTCGCTCTCTGGAACTTGTGGTTCTGAGATCACTACTGGGGAAATCGCTGTTCTGAGATCACTGCTTGGGATCGTTCCACAATCACTCTCACTTTTGCTCCATGTTTGCTGCTCAGGGTGGGCTGTATCCATCATTGCATCATCAGGTGGTGAGAAATCGTACATAATTTGTTTATGTATATTCTATTATAATTACATTTTTATTATTGTTATTATTAA
>KL287253.1:3516-30104 GCA_000699545.1 Podiceps cristatus | reverse complement strand
GATCTCGCTGTCTAGGTCATTGATGAAAAATAGTTCTGCTGATTATCAGAAACACATGAATATTAATAAATGCATATGCAAGAATTGAGTTTATATGTATGTCTGGATGTAACTGCTAAGGCTCAATGAGAGTCAGAGATTGGAGCTAGATCCATGTACCATGATCTGGGTAAGCTGAGAGCAGAATCTGGAAAATCTGAAACCACTGGGCAAGATCACACTGTAGTCAACAGTCTGCAGGAGATCAGCAGCAAGGTGAAGAAGCACAACTTCTACCGAATGGCTTTGTCAGATGACATCAAATAGCCGACAGATGGGTGCCCACGCCAGTTCACAATCTGGAGTTTGCTTGAGCTTTACTGCTCAGGCAAAGCATCCCACTGTGGAAGCCAGCAGTTGCAACAGTTTCAGTGCTTCTTTTAAGAACAATGTAATGTAAACCTGGATGAACCAAGGCACCACAACATTCAAAAGCAATAAATTCAGCGTTGCATTTATTGCAGTTAGTAGCTTCAGTCTCTCCAAACAAGAAAATGAAACCCACCTTCAAACTGGGCTCAGCCCATGAAATATCCAGATTCCTTTCTACCTCTATTCTAATTCACCACTTTTACCTAATTCACTGTATTTACCAAATTTGAAGCATGTCTCAACAAACATCTATGAAGAAACTCAATTTCTATTTCTTGTGGCTGTAGTAATGGGAAATACTCTACTAGTCAAACAGAAAAGTGGATCCATAATATCTACATTTTATAATGTGTTTATGAATTACAAGAATGCATAAAATTTGCCTCCATCATAACAGAAAGGCAAATTTGTCCTCCAAGCTATGTGTGTTCTATACTCTGAAAATATATAAAAAAAAAAAAGATCACAAGGGAATTGGAAAAGCCCTGAAGTTTTTCCTGCTGGCGTATTTTTTAAATCACTTTTGAATTTCCTTAGCTTCAAAAGGACAGTCCAACCTGGCCTTTTATTCTGCTGAGTAACTAGACATATTAGCCTTCACAATCTGACCTTTTATCTCCAGAGACCTCTTTCTTCAAAGTATAAAGGCGTTAATAGAAATCTTCAGAGAGTTCACAAATTTCTTTTGTTTTATATTTCATAGCTCCAATACAGTTCCTAATTGTTAAAATAGATCTTTTTTTTTTCTTCCCCTTCGCCCCCGGCCCCCCGTCTGAGCCTGTAAACTAGCAGCATACGAGCTTTATTGCTTCTTTCGAGAAAATGTTGCTTTAGCCATTCAGAGTCTGTTAGGTTCTGCCCACAGTCCCCTGAGATTAGTATTTAACTTCCCTCAAAAGGTAGCTCAATTTATGATTTTCAAAGCTGCTGTTTAAACAGGATTTTTCTAATTTTAGATCTCTCTCTGAAGTTTATGACCAGCAGCTCCTTTCTCTCCCCCCTTCCCTCAATCTACCCCAAAGCTCTATTAGTAACTTTCATTAATGCAGTTTCAGATGTTTTCCAGGCAATATCTGATACTCCACAACCTATCATTTCTTCATTCTCCCTCTGTTTCCTCTCTTAAAAAGTATTCTGCCTTATTAAGGCACCTGTCATCCTGTCAGGTTATCTAGACAGCAAGGGGATTCAAGGGGAGACTTCAAGTGGAAGAGAAATCCACTGAGAGCCATGCAGCCTTCGGTCACTGCAGGGGACTACATGAACCTTTGGTCTGCTCTAGTATGATGGCTTTTAGGATCAGATCAAATTGAAGTCCCACATATTCAAAGTGGTTTATGTGGAGTACCATCAAAGGGTGAAGAGTTCCATTGAATTTAGAGGGCTAGGGGGAGTTTAGGTCTCACCTTTGAAGATCACATAAGGAACTGAAGCGTAGTGATATCAGAACAACTGTTTAATCATGGTATACGTGAAAAGCAGAATGGTCCTTTGCATAGGATAGGACCCAGAGCTTCCACAGTTTCTTTTCCCTGTGGAAAAAGAAAAGAAAATGTGTGTTTTTAAGTTTTAGTCCTTGGCTATCAATATCAGGAGCAAAGGCACAGATGTTGAAGGTACTCCTGAGCAGGGTCGGGTGCGGCAGCAGCCACCATGGTGGCTGGGGACACCTCACAGGGACCTGCAGCCATCTTGTTGCTGCCCACCACAGCCACCCCAAGCTGGGAGGGAGCAGCAGGGGCAGGCTGTAGCTGAGGCCTGTGCCGTACTGGGCTGGTGCTGCAGGAAGGCCAAAGATAGTTCCCGTCTGGCCTTTTCTCACTAACAACCTCCAGCTCCGAGGAGAGAGTGGAGGATGAAGGAATGGACCTCTACAGGCCAGGGGCTGCTGAGGTGAAGTGCTGAGGATGGGCATGCTTGCACAGGAGGTTTGCCTGGCAACAAGCGATCGGCTGCAGTCGGCTCAGGGTATGTCGTCACTGCTTGTCAGGCAGATTTGGGTCACCTGGAAACCCTACATGGTAACGGGTATGTGTGAAGAGGCCGAGTGCTGGTGGAAGCCAAGGTGGCTGATCACTGTTTGGGCTACCCAGGCAGTTCCGTAGGCCCAGTTGTTGGTCTAGGTGGGCTCGAGCTTCGGCTGTTCCACGGTGTGGCAGGTCTCTGAGGAGAGTCTCAACGAGAGGGGCTTGTGCCGTGGCAGGCCACTCTAGTTTGGCCAGCAAGGCATTGAGTTCAAGGGCAAACAGATGAGACAGCAAAAATGCAGTCCTTGAGGCCAATCAGCAATTAGGGTTTTATTATCAGTGGGTTTTTTTTTTTCTAGATTTTGAGAATCTAGTGATCCAGTTTTGGTTGCCAATGAACTGTTTAATTCCTTTCACATCATGTAGTACTCTTACTTTTGTCACAGAGTGTTGAAAGCACTAGACCAATGACACCAACAAGTAACAATGTTTGTCGATTTTACCTTAGGAGGGATTAATTTAAGCTTCCTCATATCACTAAATCTCCTTCTATCACATCTCAATTTAGCTATAATTGATCTTTTCTGTCTCTAAAGAGCATGCTGTAGAATAATCTATATTACATCCGTGTTAAAATATATGCCTCTTTTAGCCCTAACACCACCCCCTAGTTCTCAAAATATCTTTGTTTACTTCACTAGAGCAGATATCAGAAATCCTGCTTTTCAGTCCAGCTATGAGACTGCTCCCTTTACCAAAGGCATCAGTCCTAGCATAAAACAAAACAGTGATTTGTCACATAATCAGTAACAGAGGATATATAACACCCCGCATCATCCTGACGTATTAATTTCATGACTGCCGTGGGTCAAAGACTCAAGAGGGGTTTTTTTGTGCAACTCCACTAAAAGTAATAGAGGCATACCTGCTTGCACTAAGCTACATTTTATGTGTCTCAAGTTCTCTCTCCCGGCATATACACATGGCAGAATTTATATAACAACACAGCTAAGAGAGGAAACATTTTATCCTACAGAGTTATCTTCAACACTAGTCCCTAATCAAGCATACTGTGTCAGCAGCGCTGCAAATTAAAAAGACACATACTGTATAGGAGGAGACATGAAACCTGTAGCTCATGCAACGAGTTCTGTTTCACGGTACAGTTGTACACATAACAGCAGTTGTAAATTGTCTGAACTACTGACATAAAATAGAGTCAGGAAGGTAAAGAATATTTCATAAAGGTCTTCAATATTTTCCAGCCCTGGCCCACAAGACCACCAACAGTAAATATAATAGCAGTAAATCATACACTTCCTAAAGACTTATTATAAAAATGCTGCCAACCTTCAGTTCTAAACAGAATATAATCCTGCATATTGCGTTAATGTTTTGTTTGGTCTAAGAGCCACTTTCAGGGTGTGCCACCTGGCCAGAGCTTTTCCCTCATTGCCAAGAACAGGAGCCATGCAAAGTCATTATCTGAATCATTATCTGAAACTAGCCTTTCTGTCACTGAGATTTGTATTTGAGAACATCACGAGTGTGGTAAGAGTGGTTTGGGTCTTTCTACAATCTGGATTATACTACCTGCAAATTCAGGTAATGTACCACTCCCCCTGAAAATTGTAAGTATGCTTAGTCTTCTGAAAATCAAGTGGGGCAGTGGGACAGGCTTCTAAATGTAAAGAGGGGGGAGTGAGTATATTGAACCCAGTGGGTTTAACTTATGGCTACATGGAGAACAAATTTACTGGTTTAAAGGATTCAATTTTGAAGGATTCTTGTCTGCTAAAACAAGCTTTGCATTTTCTCCTTATTTGCTAGGATGGTCAAGAATTCCAGGCAGAATCTTACTGTTTTAACACAGTCAGTTAAGAGCCTGATACACTTTGGGATCTTGTTTTAAAACATGCACTAAACACAGTTTAGTTTTCTGTCACTTGTTTAAAATTTGTTTCTGTAGTGCTATTGGGAGGTACCATTTTTCATCTTGTTCTTACTAGTACTGGCAGTCATGTGTAAATAGACATATTTTGAATTCAGTCAATCTCTATCACTGTCTTGGAAAGAAACTTTTAATGATAGAATGTTTTCCTCGATCTATTTTATCTTTAAACTTTTATTGTCTTTCTTGCTTACTTTTTTACTATTCTTTTTCTTTCAGGAAGAAATATGATCAAAATTACATTAGGCTTAGTCCTAAAAGATTTTGAACACCTATCATTTTAATTTAATCTGGCAGGATCTGACAATGCTTGGCACCATTTATCATGCCCATCAAAGAACAGACAGAGAGGTCTGGCAGAACAGTTGATTGAGTTCCCTTTTGTTAATGAAAACAATGCTGCCGACAATCCATTAAAAACATCCCATTTCTTTTTAATATTCCTGGAGTAGTAAGAATAAAGCCAGAGGGAAAGCTGAAATTGGAAGAATTGTTTTAGACTTCACTTGTCTCATTTGTGTTTAGACCTATATGGCACTGAGTCTTCCTGATAATTTTTATTCTGATCTCTGTGGTAGAAGATAAAAGGAGGAACAGATATGCCCCAGAAACTTGCTTTTGACATTCAAAAGCAACTGCGCCAAATCCCTGCTGTCTAAGCATGTAACCTCTATTAAAATAGATTTATTCTAAGTTTTGTTCCTGATTAAAATAAAATCTGGGTGTCCAGGCTTATCTACCACCCAAGTTTTCAAAAGTTACATTTTAATACATTAAAAAAATTAAATATGAATTTTAAATGTACATTTTGAAAAATAGAATACATTTTGATTTTATTGATACGATGTACTGATTTTTGACTCACTATGATACTTTGTATTTTTAGGGGGGTTCAGTAGCATCAGAGGATGGAATTATTTTTTTTCTATGGAAAAATATTGCTAGTATAGGCTGTGCATGAAACTTGCTAAGATCAGGTCTGAATCTGGGAAGACCTTACTGCTGCCTTTCAGTACTTAAAGGGGGCCTATAAGAAAGAAGGGGAAAAATTTTTAGCAGGGCCTGCTGTGATAGGACAAGGGGTAATGGTTTTAAAGTAAAAGGGGAGATATAGACCAGATATAAAGATGACATGTTTTACAATGCGGGTGCAGAAGCACTAGAGCAGAGAGGTGGTAGAAGCCCCATCCCTGGAAACATTCAAGGTCAGGCTGGACCTTGATCTGAGCAACCTGATCTAGTTGCAGATGTCCCTGCTCATTGCAGTCTTGGACTAGATGGCCTTTAAAGGTCCCTTCCCACCCAAAACATTCTATGATTCTATAACTCTCTGATTCTCTGATTCTTTGAACTTTGCAGCAAATCTTTTCCTAGAAATTAGTTTGCTGATTTACATGTCCTCCATTCACTTCACAGCATTTTACCAAAAATAGGAGAAGCAGCAATAACTTGCTGCTCTATTTACCAATGATATATTTTTCTAAATTTAATCTGAAAAGAAATAATGTATGCATTTTGATTTGCTTCAGTATTTAACTTTTCACACAAATAAATCTAATTAAAGGTGTAATATGTATGCTACAGAATAGCCTAAAGTATGTCAGTCCATTTTAAAACAATTTTGTATGTATAGACGTAGCTGTTTGTCCTATTTTGTCTCAGCACTCCCACCTTTTGAATTCCAGAATAGACAGAGATGTTCTGCTGCCCTGTCATTCTCTGTCTGAAAGTGTTTCATGGGGTCATAATGCAGTCTTTCCATCTGTGATGGGTACCCGAATCTAATCCACAGCTGAGTTGTAACATTTGCTAAAAAGAAAACCTTGATCTCTGTTGACCTGCCAAACTACTTAACAAAACTGTTCTAGATCCTCTCCTCTAGTTTTTATTGTCTTTGCAATTGTGTAATAATTGCACAAAATAGAGATAAATGAGAAGTTTTCATTAGCATAAACAAAATCTATGTAAATTATTCATGGCGAATTACCATTTTTAGTTGCCAAAGCCTCACTCTTGGTTCATTTAAACTTTTTTTAATAGCGATAAGTTTCGTTACATTTTAATGCAAATGAATCTATTCTCAATTAAGGCTTGCTTCCCAAATACTGCAAACAAGCAGCATGCACCCTATCCTCTTACTCTGCAGAATAGGAATTTGAAAACAAAGGTAGAGCAGATAAATCAACTCAGATTTATTCATTAAATATCACATATGTCCACACATGTCTTTTGTTTGGGTTGCAAAACTTAAACTAGTCAAGACACCATAAAAATAACACAGTAAAAGCACATTACAAGAAATTAAAAGCAAACATATTTGGAATTGCTAAATAAGGAAAGGACATAAATTTGTAAGGTGATTTATAAATGTTTTAAATTTAGAAATAAAATTTAGATTTTATTTGTTGTGTTTCCCCCCTGCCAGTGAGCAATTGTGTTAAAATCAGAGGATATAGAGCAATTACCGAGTGACTCGGCAGGACTGTTTTACTAATTTTCCTTTGAGTGTACTTCTGTGGCAGGCAATACTTGTTATACTTTTTTTACTCAGCCTTGAATTAATACACTAACATGAAGACTATGAATCTGTTTTTTGAATTGTTTGCAAACCTGGAATCCCTCCTTTTGGGAGATCCGGTGAGAGTACTTGTGGGCACAGACACCTGCACCAGAAGCCAGGATGTTTTAATTCTAGAGAAGAATACCCTTTAAAAAAACACAGAGTACAGAATTAATGCAAAGAAACAGGCTATAGCAAACAAAATTTCATACAGAGACTGTGCAAAAAAACCCCACAAACCTTGAATGCTTTTCCTTTTAAGATAGACTTGATTAGTTTATAAGCTCTGACTGATAATATAGAAAATACCATTACAGCAGAAAAATATTCTGTACTGAAATAGGGAAATCTGTTCATGATAAATGTTCACACTGAGATTTTGTCATCTCGATGAGGAGTTGTGCAGGATATCAGGACGCATTCAAAGTGCAATGTCTAGGAAAAAAATATTCTCTATTAAAATGCTGACACAAATTGTGTATTTGTTTTAAGGCTGTTCTTAAAAAATTCCTCAGGTCTATTAAATGGAAACAAAATGAAATATTTTTCATTTATACTAAATTTTGCTTTGCCCATATGTGAGCCTAAAGGCAAAATCCAAACTTTATGAAGGCTCTGGCTTCCCAAGGCTTGTTTACAATTTATACCAATGTGAATTTCTCTGAAGTAAATATTTTAGGTAGCAAATATATCCTCTATGAACACTAACATTATTCTCTTCATATGCATCTCAGCAAAGTAAACCTCTAGCACTTAGTTAGCAGTAAAATTATCTTCTGGTTTTCTTATGCATTAAAAAAATGCTGCTTTTCTTCTTACAGGAAACCTTTTTTTCCCCTTTTTTATTTTTTTTTTCCCCCCACAGAAGTGTACACAAGAACATACAAGCGCATACTATTACAGAATCTTGTTTCTTGAAGAAAAATGTGACATATAGACATATTAGGTATCAGACACACTTACTAGTCTCTTATGACCAATTTTTCTTAAAATAATTTTGGAGTGCAACTGGCAAGTCCAGGTGATTTTTTCCTTCCCTGTATTTCATTAACTTTTTTCTTCTGACAATATAAAATTTTCTATTTCTTAAGTCAAAAGCACTGATTTTTTCCATTGTTTTGTTGTCATACATGTTAAGGAGAAGGTGGATTCAATTGTTCCCTTTTTGTTGGTGTTTTTTTCCTTTTAGTTTCCTTATCTTGTTTTACTTGTTTTTCTTGTTACACATTTATGAAGAAGTTTGTACTGCTGTACTCAATATTTTAGTTCTATTGCTATTTGTGATAGTTTATCTGATTTTTTTTTTTTTTTTTTTTTTTTTTAGATTTGTTTTCATTCCTTAGCATCTACAGCAATCAATTCCGTGTGGTCGTGGTGTTAACAGTACTCTGCTTTGCTCAATTAATAAGAATTTCTTGCAGTGTGTAAATTCTTAAGTATGAGAAGTTTTAAAAGTACAGATTGAAACAATGTAATTGAACAACTTTAAAAACTATTTATTTAAAAATCATAAATTGTCTTAGAAATAACAAAATCTGTACTCAGTCTTTAAATTTCAAGGAGCATCTTAAAAACTGAACTTGGCACAAGTTTAGGTTAAGGCAGATGTTTTGACACTCAGTGACTCTATAACAGTCTTAAAACTTTGAGTATTTTGTTTAGCAGTATTTACACAATGCTGCTTCTCAAGGACAATTGTGTAGTTGTATTGGATTCACCTTAAATAAACAATAATTTGAAACCTAAAGAAAAAAAAAGGAACACAGTACTGGAAGAATGTCTCTTTCATATATGCTCTGAGAAAGGAGTGGAATCTAGAAGTAAATGTCTTGCAAGTTCACAGAAACTACTTTTTACATGTAACAACAAATCTGTTAAAGTTATTGGAGAACAATTTGTGAAGAAATCAGCCATCTCTCACAGAAGTGAGTGGGTATTATGAGAATGAGAGCTAACTTTACAGAAAGCTATTATTAATTGCTATCCAAATTGAATTTGATATGGCAGAGTCTGAAATATTTGTTCAAGAAACGACAGAGCATGTCCGTCTATTAATTCATTAAGAGTGCAATCTGCCAGACATTGGCAGAACACTGGCAGAAAAATTGTGGTTAACAGCACACAGTTCACTGGAGCTAGTAAGCACCAGCTTTACAGCACCTCCTTTACATTAATATAAAGCAATGCTTTATGATACAAATGATCACCTCTTCTGGATTCCTCACAAAATATTTTTAGGGACATAAGTTTAAAAATAAATGGATATTTGGTGATGTCTATTTTGTTTTTTCTTTTCCTACAATCAGGCACAGAAGGGGTGATTCATCTGTCTAAAGGCTGACCTCTACAGTGCCGGTGAACCAGTTGCCATAGGCTGTCTTTATCATCAGTAGGGAGACATAGGTGTACGTAGGACATACGCTCTCATCCTATTTAGGTCAAATGACTCTGATGTATGCCTTAACATGTACATTTGTCTCTCCTGAGCAAAAAACCCCTCAGGTCATTAGCTCAGGGGTGGATCCCCCAAGCAGAAACACTTAACGTTACATGATATAAATACACTTCACTGTTTATTTACTTTCGTTTATATAATTTTCATCCTGTTTGAGTGACACTTGCACCCCTGTATTACAGTTACAGTCTACTCAGTTAAAACTGTGTACCAATCCAGTGGCCCCTGGCTTATCTATTTTCAGTGTTTTCATACTTCTTAGGTTACAGAATGTAGAATATATTTAGTGATTTATACTGGGATTACCTGATTTTAAAAGATGCAGAAGATACACGTGAATATTTTTGATATGAACAAGACTCTCCTAATGCCAGTGACAAATTTTTAATGTTTGAATTCTTTTATTCCTGCCCAAATGTAATTATCCCCACCTCACGCCTTGTGCTGCTTTTCCCTGACTGAAACACACTGGTCTTCATAAAAGCCATTGTGTATGGAACAAAACACACAGGGAGTTGTTACTTACTATTTACGTGTTTCTATGTGCATTGCATTTTACAAAAACATAAGGAGGGAAGGTTTTTGTCCTAATGAGCTTGCAATCCATATGCATTTACAGATTAAATGCCATTTTTACCTGCAGCACAAAAATAATTCAAATATTTCATTTGCTTTGTAAGAGATGATGTGCCTCATGTATTCTGTAAAGCTAAGTTAGGATTAAAATGGACTATATCTTGACTGAATAGAGTAAAATACTAGCATATTGATACTGCAACCTGAAATACCAGAGTTCTAGCATAATATTTTTCAAATCATTTTAGCCTTTTTTTTGAATAAAACATAAAAATTGCAATATATATCCAATGGAAGATGTTGATACTACTACATATGAATTAGCAAGTGGGAAGTTATGAAACAGTGTAGCATTGCACTTCTGTATTAGGAATGGTAATTTCATGTTTCTGGTTCTGCTGATGGATCCATGAAAAATTAACGAAAGTGGGAGATTTTCGAAGGTGGCAGAAGAAGCGTAACAGCTGAATGAATCTGAAATTACCTTCATAGAAAAAGATCTACACAATTAAATAGAGAATAATCATCTTTCTCCAGGAACTGTAAACCTCTCTATAGAAAGGATATAATTCTCTATTAAATTCTATAGACTGGTTTAAACCTTGAGCAGAAATAACCTAATTTCTTGTTAAATTTCTTAACTTTGTAGAGAATTTTTTTTATAACTGTATTTCATTCTACAGAACCTATAGAAATGGATTTTCCACTTCACTAGGTCTACTGCATACTGCATTTCCTGACTTTGAAAGGTAGTGAACAAAGATCATCCTTTGTGAAAGGAACATTTATGCTTCCACTGTCCAAGCCAGTCTTTCTTAGTGAGGGTGAGAGGAGTAGATGTCAAGGATGCTGAGATATTCTGCAGAGGGAGGAAAGAGCATGGTGGAAACAAAGCACATTATACATAATCTCCGTAAGAGAGGGCACATAGTCATAAAGGGGACTAAAGCTTCTGCTGTTTTTATGTCCACCTGAGACACCTGCCACTAATACTATACATAACGTGCTTGAAGGTAATGGAGATTAAGGCAAAAGACTTCAGTCTGCAGCTACACACTAGTTTATCCCACACTAGTCACATATATTTTGTCATCTGGATGGCTCTCCAGATTCCTCTGACTGTATTGACCAGATGTAGGACAAATGTCAGTTTCTGAGGTGCCCTAGGAAGTCTGAGATATCCACATGGGCTGACAGATACTATAGAAGAACTATGGTTGCCTTGTGCTCTGCTGAAAGGCCAGGAAGGAAATCATATAGAAGCTTAAATGGCACTGGACCTTGTGTATGGATCATTGAATCAAGCCATAGATTACCACTGAGTGGAAACTTAGGTAGTTCACATGTACATCTCTACTTACAGACTCCTACATTTGGTCTTCTCAACCTGTTAGCTAAATCCCACCCACTTTGTCTCATTAGGTTCTGTTCTGTTGCCCAAATAATTGTTGAGTGCCATTCAAAATTTTCTAGGGTATCTGGGAGATAACTGAGGCTGGGAGATTTGGATCAGAAGAAAGAGAAGACCCACGCTCCTCTGGGCCAGCATCTAGAAGCCAGAGGGAAACCCAGGGTCTGTTAACTCACCGTCAAGGTTACACAGCTATGTTGAAACTGTATTACAGACTTTAATTTTATTTTGGGTTTAGTTTTATTTTTAGGTGTGTGGAAGCATTTTATGAAATATGGTAAAAGAATATGTAAAAGAGTAAAGTCTTCTGGAGTAATTATCGCTTGCCTGAGAATAAATTCAGAGGGTCAGGGGATCCCCTTCAGTCCTGTGTTCCTAACTAAAGGAATTGCTTATTACTAGTTTAAATGTTTGTGGGTTTGAAAATGACAATATAGATAAACCTCTGCTATCAATCCTTTGGCTAGCAGGTGTACATGGCTAAGTTAACAGTTTTAAACTTTCCAACAAACTAAATCAGTCATGTTCAGATAGCTTTCTCAATATTTTTCTTATCTGATCATTGACTGCCTTTTGAAGTGTCAGTTCTTCATGCCAAAAATTCTATACTAGGAATGGAAATGAATTCTATCTCAACTTTCTGTGTGTGCACATATGCTTGTAAATGTTGTGAGGCATCCTGCAAAACAGCTTCATAAAGCCCCGAGGAGCCATTACAGTAGTGGGGTGCTGTGTCAGTGCAAAAGTGCTCTGGCCATGTTTCTTCAAGAAGCCTGAGGAAGACAGGCAATGCAAGCAGGAGAATTTCTAAATAACATGTTAAACCAGCTGGTTTGAGGCTTGGTGATACATTTTATTTCAGCACCAAGCATTATATAGACATGATTAAAAATAATGACAGCAAACAGATGGTCACTCTTCATGGAATTATACTGAAGACATTTGTGAATTTTTTTCTTTCAATGTATTGCAACAAAATAATATATTTAGCAATCATGCAGTGTCTTAAGAAGTGAAGAAATTTTAATGATACTCTAGTAAGTTTGTGCAGTAACAATTTTTCACCTAAAAAGATGATGGAACTGAAACTCAAACATGCTTTCAAGTATTTTGGACATTAGGTATAAGTAACATTTGTTTAAAATGTGTAAAAAACCAGTCTAATAAACCATGTTAATAGTGTTTGGAAGATTATCTTCCTTTTTCAGGAATATAAACATATTGTTCAGTCAAGAAATATGCAGACATATTTCAAAGCTTTAATCTCGTGAAAAGCTTGAGCTGGACAGAGTACATTAGCCTTAAGTTGTTTTCACAGTGAATAATCTTTATTAATATAAATACTTTTAATAATGATGAAGGGCAAGCTGATAACAAAGGTTTATTGAGAAAGATCAGTGAATAATCCGATCATATGCATCAATCTTACACAAGAAATATGCAGACATATTTCAAAGCTTTAATCTCGTGAAAAGCTTGAGCTGGACAGAGTACATTAGCCTTAAGTTGTTTTCACAGTGAATAATCTTTATTAATATAAATACTTTTAATAATGATGAAGGGCAAGCTGATAACAAAGGTTTATTGAGAAAGATCAGTGAATAATCCGATCATATGCATCAATCTTACACATCCCATGCACAGATCTCTTCACTTTTTTATGCCATTAAGGCATCATCATGAATTTCCCTGTCAGGTTCAATCCTATTGACTTCAGTTTTGTCTGAGTGAAGAATGTATGGTTGGTGTTTACTTGTGTGAACAATTTGTAAGTTTTAAAATAAACTTTTCTCTCTCTATTTCAGTTGAACCGTGTCACTTTTCTGCCAGCTTTACTTATAGCAAATGTTGCTGAGAATAGGAGGCAGGATGATAAAATTGTAGTATGGTACTCTCAGCCAGTCTCTGTGAAACCCCACTGGGGTTGTGTGCAAGCATGCAAAATGTGTGCTTTGTCCCCTTTGGATATGCGTCCCAAAAGAAGGATGGCTGTGTGGCAGCATCTGTGGTTATTCCATTAGCTCAAGGGACAGAGACCTGCGCTGCAGAGCTACAGATTCTGCCTCTCTGATGGCTCCTCTGAGTGGTCTGTGCAGTTAGTTCCCTGTAGCAGAAAATAGACCTTATTTTCAATATGATTCTGCTAGAAAATGGTAATTATAGATTTTTAAATCCCGATTTTACAGTGTTGTTTTTACAGTTTTTGTTATTAAACTATCAGAATATCAGAACTGCAAAGTCAAGCACTTAAAAGTATCAAATGTATTATTTAAGGTGCCTAAACAATCTTAAATCTACCTCTCTTTCAGTGTACCCTTTTATATGGGATCACATTGCATATTTAAGGTGGTTCCCTTGCTTCATTTGTTAGAAAGCTAGATATTGTTGAGACTACCTGATAGAATCAGACTGGAGAAGTTCATGAGGTTTTGCCTGTAAGACCTCTACCTTGTTTACTGTAGAGACTGGCGTGTTTGCAGTGAATTCAGCAAGGGAGTGAAGAGCATAAGAGGTTTTTTTCCTGTGGTTAAGATCACTCTGGACATACTTCTGCCACAGGTGCCCTGAAATGGAAAATGATGCAATATTTCTCATTCATTGCCTATTTGGAGTACTTGGAATGGAATTCTTCTAATTTAGTTTGAATGACTGAACTCATCTTTCTTTATGGACAATGGAAAGGAATAGATGTTACAAGATCGTCACCCCCCCCAGCCTCTCTTGTTCTCCATCTTGAGAATGACTGGAGAAATCCTAACACCTACAAGTTGCAAGTGAAGTCAAAAGAAGCACATTTTGATCATAAGAAAATCAGGTTCTAGATGTTTCTTACACAGCACACAATAATAAAGCACACTTGTGTGGTGTGAATGTGTCAGTTTAGTTCTGGAAACAATTTATGCATGCAAAAGAAGGAGCTTTTCCAACTTCAAGCTTCCATACACTCTTCAATAAACATGACAACTCATTGGCTTGGACTGGCATCAGCTCAAGAGTCTCTGCACCAGGTGTCATTACCAATACTGCAGTGGAGGATATGTGTAGGCAACTCTTGAATCTCATTTTAGCTTAGTGGTCCAGTTGGACAATGGTATCATCTGTATTTTGGAGCTACATTATTTCAAATTTCTGAAACACAAGAACAGTATCCAAAAGCAAATTAAAAAAGGATCATGCACGATAAATGTGATTTGGGAATACATATATAAAGACTGGAATATAAAATAGTGTTTAAAAGTTATGAATTTATAGCTAAATTCCATGTCCAGTGGAAGTCCCATTGTGGTTCTTTGTGAGTACTTAGCTTGCCAATTCGTTGTGTCCTTTTTGTTAACTGAAGGAGGTAGGAATTAAATAATAATAAAAAAAGAATCAGTGTGTATAAGCACATAAATAAGTAATGTGACTTAATCTATGCATATCAGAGGGCTAGCATTTCTTGACAGGTTTGATAGCTTGAATATCTGAGGGGAGCAGAAAAGACAGATCCTGAGCTGGTCTGTATAGCTTGGTTACACTGGTTACAACTATTTTTACCATCTGAGAACTTAGTTGCTCTTATTACTCCATTATAATATGCCATAAATTCTACATACCACACTATACTTTTATACATGTTGTTTATGTTGAGCATTTGGGGAAAAAAGAAAAGAAAAAACAAGAAAAAAAAAGAAGAAAATTTTAGAAATATTTCAGTTCATTTTTTTTTTTATTGTTACTGTTTTTCATGCCCTTCTACTTTGAGTCAGGTTGGCTTTTTTATCATGCCCTCCAGAGCATGGGATACAGAGGGAGAGGAAAATGATAGCTAATAAATTTTTGAAGCCTCTAAAAATTACCTTCTGTAAAATAGCTTTTCTATACATAATAATGTCACTGTTTTACAGCCTGATGTTGCCTGACCTTCTGTTATGAGAAGCTGAGGCCCTTTTTCAATGGTGTAAAGCTCACATTTATAGCCTTATGTGGTTGTAAGATATTGGCGCTTAAATACTTTACTTATCGGATAGAGAGAGTTGTCTATTCTGGGCCTCAGCATTATTTGACTGCATAGGAAAGGAAACAGGGGAAACATGATTTTGATACTTTGTGTTTGAAAAAATATACTTCAGAATACATTTAAAACTAAATATACAATTTTGACACTAAAAGCCCCAACATATTGCTGACTACCAAGATTTTGCTCCCTGGTGTTGATTCATTACCATGGTTCTGTGTGGGAATACAGTGCTAGCTGCAGTACAAGTCATTTGGAAACAATCCTAAAGAATTTTTTTCCAATATCCATTGAGTTAATAAAGCTTTTAATGAGTCAGAGTAAGAGAAGTTATCAGACCTTAACTGGGTAGTTTTGCAAAGTGGTGCATGCTTAAGGTTACTTACAAATTAAGTTTATTTTAGAAAACGCAATCACTAGGTTTTCCAAATTCCACAAAGCTGTAACAGCACTGTTAATCAGAAAAGTGTTGGGCTCCCTGTTTGCATTGTAACCTCAAAATTGTATATTTGTGGTATCTGAAAGATGCATTTCTGAGTCATCAGCAATTTCTTCAAAATATTCCTGTAAAAGATCTGGAAGTGTTCAATTTTGAATGGCTGTTTGTTTGTTGTGTTTTGATCTATTTACCACCTGTGGTTATTAACCCTCAGCATTAATGAATTCAGGACTGCAAACACCTGCTACTGCTTCTAGTTTAGTCCCTTACCAGGCTCAAACTTTACATAGTTGGAAGGGGAATTTTGTCTTTCACTGCAGAAATTATGCATGTATTTTATTCGGTCAAAAATATGGGAATCCCATACCTTTATTGGAATTCTGCTTGCAGTTTGTAAACCTGATATTTATGTTCATAGTTCAGGGTAGATGATGAATAAATATGAAGTGAGTAGAATGGAAAAAAGGGTTAGAGACTTTAGCAATCTCTTTTATGGGGTACCTTATTTGCAACTATAAAATTTGTATTGTGCTCTTGAACTGTATTAAGATGCAAGGAGTTCATGTTTACCATATCTGTGTAGGAAAGAGATGATATTATTTTTGAACACACTCTGCATGTTGGATGTTTAGAACACTGGTTACCAAACTCAGTGATACCAGATTGAGTCTTTTCATGTGGTTACTTTAGCTTGAAAATATTTTTCTACTTAGTAAAATCTTGTGTTTAAAGCGCTGCTGGAGCTGCACAGGAATTTTATCTGCAGTAAATCATCATGAAAGATCGCAATATTGAGTCTCAGAGGTTTTAGATATATTAACATTCCAATAGGATGCTAAAGATCTTTTTTTTTTTTTTTTTTTTTTTATTTTACTGGCAAGAACTTGATGTAACTTGACCTTATAATAGGAAAATAGGATTTTTCTATTCAGGATTTCTAAATGCAGTATCAGTGCAGATGTGGGGAAAGAGACATCATACTGTTTTAAACATCTCCTACAGTAACTAGTAAGGAAGCTGTATTTAAGTTTTTCTTTTAGGAAATCAAAATTAAGTACTCCTATTGTTGTCTCTTTTCATATCTCTCATATGTGTTGTATTAGGCTCTTCTTTTGGAAATATTGCAGAGGAATGTACATTTTGTGAAAGAATTCCTGAGTGCTTCAGTTCAGTTAATTTAAGGAAAGAGATAGCATAGAAAATTCAGTTAAACACAAAAGCAGCCAAGAAACCTTGAGACAGTTGCTTAAAAATTATTTTTTTCGTGATTGATGAGGACTACATCACTATTCTGTATTTTTTTGAAAAATCCAGTGTGTTGCTCTAATATGATCAATTTTCTTGTCCAGTATGAGTATTTTAATATTGTCTGGATATCTTCAAATTTAGATTTTAAGGTACTATTCAGATGAACATTTTGATAGATACAAAAAAGGAACCTTGACAAACAAACAATAATGGTTTGAGTGGACAGACTAGAAACACAGGAGGTGGGATAACTTCAGGAGCAATAGTGGTTCACAGATTACGGTTTACATAAGGAACAACCTTCATGTAAAGAAAAGTGAGAGATATACTGGGAAGCTAATGCTATCATAGAATAATCCGGGCTGGAAAGGACTAGTCCAACCCCCTGCCATGAGCAAGGCCATCTGCGACTACATCAGGCTGCTCAGAGCCCCGTCCAGCCTGGCCTTGAATGTTTTCAGGGATGGGGCTTCTACCACCTCTCTGGGCAACCTGTGCCAGTGCTTCACCACCCGCATCGTAAAGAATTTCTTCCTTATATCTAGCCTATATCTCCCCTCTTTCAGTTTAAAACCATGCCCCCTTGTTCTGTCACTACAGGCCCTGCTAAAAAGGTCCTGCTATGTCAGACACTAAAAATGTATTATAAGACAGTATTGATAAAAATTCAAAAGCTTATTTTAAATGTTCTCCTAGCTCAAAAGCAGTCCGAAGTCTTTGGGAAGCAAAAGACTTTTATGTATGGCTTTAATTTGTTTCTATTCTTTTTTCTTCTGCTGTCACAAGGGCAAGAATAGCTGACTCTCAGGGTCATGGCAAATTGATTTTGTGTTGTACACTTAAAAGGAGATTTCTAAAGTTTTGTTTTACTATTACTTGTTCTGAAAGATTTCCATTTTTATTATTGATTTTAGTTTTTTTTTTTTTTTCTTTGCTGTGAAATGCTTTAGGAACAAATGACATCATTTCCATGGAGCAAAAGTACACTCTTGAATGTAATACCTGTGAGCATTTTGGTGTTGTACACCAAATCTAAAACAAACCAGAAAAGAAACCGCAATGCATTAGAAAAGAACTGCTATGACTACTGTGTGGGTTTTTTGTTAACTGTAACAGATCTGCTGCTTTAAAAGGCATAACCCTCAATATAGGAGGTGGGCGTTGGAGGGCAGAGAGCTAATCGTGGGATTAAAGTAGATTTCATTTATAATCCCTCCTGTGTTTATATGCTTTTATCCACTGTTAATGTGGAAACAGGACAAATCCCCTTTTAATTCTCGTTATTAATGAAGATTTGTCCAAAGGCTTTATTGTGCCTTCAGTGGAAGCCTTGTGCTTGGGAGATGCGTAAGCATATCATTGCAGCTGGAGGACTTAGAAGTATTATTCCTCAGGGACTTGCAGTGCCACCTCAAGTTCAAGGTATACGTGGTGGGAGAACATCTATTGCTATGTCACATCACGTTGCAGTCTGTTCTTCTACAGCTAGGGCCACAGCTGGATACATGGATGTGGAGAGCAATGCTTGCCACAAGTTCCATGCTGCCATCCATCCTGGCTCCTGACCATTGTCACAGAGTTATGCTGAGCTGCACCGAGTTACTCTGGAGTATATAAATCCTGAGCAGGCATAGACAGGCTCAGTATTATTTGAACAGGACATTTAATGTTAGCTCCAACTTCTTTTTACTCATTTTTTGTTCAACATTAACATGGTAATGCCTGATCTCAGAAGAGAGGATGCTATTGTGAATAATGCGAGGAAAGGGACAGATAGTACGTACAATAATTTCACCAAAGTTAACCATTTTGACTTTGTACCTGCTCAGAGCCAAATTGCTGCAGTTCCTTTTTTTCAAACACTAAACAAAAAAAACCCCCAAACCCCAAACTCAGCTGAGTGTCATACAAAGTCCTTTGCCATACTTTCTGGGTGGAAGCACCAGGTTTGAGGACCTACACACCACCTCTACATTTGGAAATTCTTAGAAGGTACTTTTGAGCAGTTTTTTGGTTACCAGACTGTATTTTTGGATCATGCCTTACTCTCTTTGGTGAGTATACAGATGCTGAGGTCTCTAGCTTGAAGGCCTGATATGAGGTGCCCAAATATTGGTGCTGTGTGAGAAAGACAGCTAATATAAACTGAACAGCCTTTGCTTTTTGTTCCTTATTGAAAGCCTCAATACAGGATTGTTTGTCTGAAACTTCTGTCTCTGAATCCTAACCAGTTCATCTTGAAGGCTATGTTATAATCAAATGTTTTATTATCTTTGTTTCTGCTGATGTTCTATCAGATAATATGCTGTTGGGAGCTTGTGCCTGACCAATGTACAAGACTAATAAATAGACTATCTACCCTTCCCTGTGGTTTGAGTCAGCATTGTGGAGTGTGCAGGCTGAGCTACAAAATGAATGTGGAAGGAAAAACACCTCCAAGATTATAACAAGAATGACTCAAATTAGGAGGGAGAGAAATCTTACAAAGGTTTTGTTGATGAAATTACTTTCTTCGCTGCATGAAAATTAAAGAACCCCTGGACCCAAACCCCTTTAATACCCCAAACAAGGCTCTTGCCACCACAGGAAGTCAATTATCTCCATGACAACCAAAACAAATAGTGAATACTGCCTTAGCAGCTACAAAGAATAAAAGGTGCATCTAAAATTAATTTATGTCTTGGGATCAGACACTTGAGATGAGAGAACTGGTCCATAAAATACCCCAGAGGATCTAGCAAAAGGAAAACAGTCAGCCCCTTGTTGAGTTATCGAGAAAGCTGTGCTTGGAGTGCATAAATTTGCTCTTCCTCTTTTTTAAAAGAAGAATATTGTCAACATGTCCATATTTATATGTCTATTCCCTTAACTGTCACTTATAAATCTAATTCTTGACAAAGAAGGTTTGGTAATAAGTGCCTGATAAGGCAGTTATCTCATAATCTTGTTGTGCAGAAAGATCTGTTCTTTATTGTGTTAATTAATTTGGAATGAATAAATTTCTCCCTATTTCCTCCCATGCCTAAAAAAAAAATCCAGAATTTGTTTCCTGAATATTCCAGTAGAAAAAAGGAAAAAAAAAGGATTAGGATGCAGATCTGGAACTTATATAGATCCCATTACATTTATAAAACGAGAAGACAAACTCATGACTTAAAAGAAATCAAAACATGGGAAAGGCCACTAAAATAATGTGATTTCTGTGTAACAGTGCACCTCATCTAGATATTTGTGCATTTGCATTCAACGCCAATACCATATTTCTCCCCAGAATCCTCCTTTTCTGGACAGGTTCTTACTGCTGTAGAATACAATTCTGCTGCTGTAAAAACCATTGCATTGTATACGTCTGATTGCATAAGTGAGCTTTGGTTCATGCTACAGGACTTATGGATTAGAACCCTTATCAGGAATGCCCTAAATCATTGGCATTCGGGAAGACCTAGCCAAGACAAGATCTCTTGTCATATACACCCTGTTTCTTACCCTAGTCCCTAAGCAACTGCTGTTGCCGACAGTTAGACGGAGTACTGGGTAAGGTGAATTTTCTGTGTGTTAGGGCATTTCTCATGTTGTTACAGTAAGCATAAATAATGCCCAGAGTTTCAGGATACTTCAAACCTGGCATCTCCTACTACAACACCCAAATAAGTGAATTTTCAAAAGGCTTTTTTCTCAGATAGACCTGCTGTGTATTGAACCCTTTGAAAGTCTGGCCCTTTGCCTGAACTTTTTATAGATTTTAGTCCTTTGCATATTATGAAAAGGGAAATTTTGTTTTGTCTTAAAAGGGTATTTTTTTTCCCTTCCACCGTGAAAATATAGTACTGTGATATTTGTATCAGCAAAGTGGTTAAAAAAAAGTCTCTGAGCCATTAGTAAGACATAGTAAAAAGAGTCTGAAAAATTACACAGACAGGGTAGAATTGCTATTATTTAAATTCAATAATACTATCTATGCATTTTATCTTTTGCTATGAGTTATCAACTTTCTATAGTATAATACAAAGGAAAAAGCTAGTAAAGGATTTTGATCCATCTGCTTTCCACAGTTGATGTAATTTTTGCAAATATAACAACCTAAGAAAGTTAAAGAAGATTTTTTGCTATTTTAAAATTATTAGCAATTGTTAAATGATGAAAGGACATTACAGCAAGCTCTAAGATGTCCCCAAAGAGAAGAGACTGTGCTTGGTACATTTTTCCTTTTGTTCAGTTATTAAAAAGAGAAAACTACCATATTGGAAATATTTTGAAATGGTGGTCTATGGGCTAAACTTGACTACAAAGTGCAGTTACCAAAAATAATTCAGCACACCTTGCCCTGTTAGCTATAGAGACTCATCTTCTGTCCTTGATGACTCAGTAATAGAAGCCAGACATGATGAATCTGAGCCTTGGCTGCTGGTACTTTTGTTTTCATTCATTAAGTCTTATTAAAGAAAACACAAATGTTTAAAATAAAGTCCTGCTGTCGCTTCAGCAATTGCTTTCACAAAGAGTGCACTCTAATTGTAACTGTAATGCAAAATGTGCCTGCAAGATAATATTTTTCTTGAGTAATTTAAAGTTTATATGTCTAGACTATATTTGTCAGAACATTCATCAGAATTGAGGAAGTAGGGCAGGCTGGTGCATAATGCCTCACATCTTTGCTAGTAACTGTTGTGACCCCAAAACCACGTGGCCACGTGTGACACGCCCGTTGTGAATAGTCCCTGCTACACTCTAGTTCCTGAAACACGCGCAGGAGCTATTTGGGAAAGTGGTGATTGGCATTGCCCGAAGTCAAAGACTTTGCCAGGCAAAGTCTGAGGAGGTTAATAACACTGATGGCCTGGTTCCAGTGCCCAGAGGGATCCTGTGCATTGCTTACTTTATTAGCCTACCCTCAACTTACGCACATATCTTAGGACAAGAAGACTTCCTGTGTGGAAATTCCTGTCTTTTTCCACTCATTAATGAAGGAATATAAGCGACCAGTTAGGACCACTTGCCTGTATTTTAGAGGGCTGAATCCAGAGGATCCAAATATAATTCCTACAGATTATTGTGTTTAAAGCATTCTCTTCAGGCGTTACCTTATCACAAAAGATCCACACAGGACCTCAAAAAGGAGAACAGAATTTTTTTATATGGATGGGTATGAAAACCTGTTCCTATATACTCTGTCTTGGACCAACCAGAAAACCTGGAAAAGAATCAAAGAATATGTAGTAAGAGAAAATAAATGAAGGAAAACACTTACATGATAATTTTATTCAGTGAATAAGGACAGCATCTTGAAAACAATCTGGAATATTACAGTTCATGTTAGTAACTGCACTGTAAATATGATTTCAGTGCTTTAAAGAGGATGCCTATTTAAATAATCAGACCTTGAACAACATTCTGTTCTAGAACTTTAAGTCTTTTAAAAGTAATTGGTAGGAAATCTGCTCAAATCATCCCTTACATGATTAACAAAACTAGCCCTTTTTGTAACACTACAACACTGTTATTCAGTGTGATCTAATAAGCATTGGAAAATACTTGACTATAAAATACAAAACAGTGAAAGAGAAATACAAAATTGTGAGTGGGGAAGAAAAGAACAATTCAGAACATGGACACATGTCTTCATGCTAAGAAGGGGTTAAAATCTAGAAGATATAACAAGACGTAATAAACAAACCAGGAAAATTAGGGAACTTGGACAGAATTAATGTATTTCATAAAAAGATAAATGAACAAGTGGAATAAATTACCAGTAAAGGCAATTGAAACAAAGATTATAAATAAAATATGAAATATAAAGTATAAATGAGATTGGAAGACTTAGATTTATTTCCTGAGAAAGAGAAAAGTGAGTGATCACAGAGGGAAAAGTGGGAAGGTGAAATTAATATATTAAAAATGGAAGGTTGCAATTGCATTCAATAAATTATTTTTCATACTTCATTGAAGTAATTATTAAAGATAATTTGTAATATATAATTAACAAACAGAAGTCAAGATTAACTTTTTTTGTTTGTTTGTTTTACTTGTAATTTTGGAAGACCCCCTTGACAAAATGGAAAATGGTCAAGAAAGGCAGCAGCAAAAATAATGAGGATTAGGTATAAGCTAAGCACCTGGTACTTTACCCGGAGAAGTTACAGTGTAAATATTTAAAGAGAACAGATGAATGTGAGGACTCCCAACATAAAATAGAATAGGAATAATAAATAACCTATAAGTTTGAAAGGTCAAAAGTCTCTCAGACGCAGATTAAATTTTCATGGTGTTTTTGCTAGAAATATGACTGTGTTCCCCTAACAGAAATATGACCTCAATTAATTTGTGTTCTAAATAGAGAAAAAGCAATACAGAACAGGCTTTTTATCATTTTAAAATAAAAATAACTATGCTGAAAATCTTCCATATAATAGACAATTCATACAACTTAATGAATATAGTTTTTCCTCAATTCCTCTTGCACATTCAGCAGCAGAATCTTTAAGAGTAGAAAGATTTGCTGTGAAGCATCTGCAAATGTCCATTAGATAACAACATTCACAAGTTTTTAAAAATTATTTTTGTAGTTAAAGAGAACAACAGCACCATATAAGGATATGCAGTATCATTTCAAAAAGGAGAAAACAAGGACCTAACCCTGAAATAACCTGACTTTAGTGGGACTGTGCCTGTGTATAAAGATACTTCTGTTCTAAATCCTGGTAGCGTTAGCGCCTTGGGCAATCTGTTACAGAAGACAAAGAATTTCACTTTTGCAGTCAATACCGCAATACTAAGACATCAAGAACACTAACCTCAGCCAAATCTTTTAAAGCTGATGTTCTTTAGCTCAGTGTTTTGACAATGGCTTTCTCAAGGGCATATCCCTTTTAATGTTAATTTATTTGCAGTCTTTTATCTCCATAGGAAGAATCAATGCCATTTAATACTCAAACCTCCTGGAGGGGAAACAGCAGAAGCTGGGTTAGGTAAAGTCCGGAATGAACTTTCAGTCAGCATAGCATGAAAGTGTACAAAGACCCTGAATTAATTTCTGCCTCCTGACAACTGGTAGCCTAAAGTCTGAAGATTACTTCTCTCTGGTTACCTTCTCTGCAGAAGAAACATGTCCAGCGTCTTCCGGTTCCTGTGTAGTCCAGTATTTACCGCTCATGCCACTCTGACTGGGAAGAGTAATCAGGTAGCTGGGAGGAACCTCTCTTGTAAATGCGAGTGACCCAGTAGAGCTCGCTGGGCTAAGTCACCAAGGAGGGACCACAACTGGGATTCCTTCACCTTAGCTACAGGATATTTCTAGCCCTGTGGTTTAAACGGGAGTCCATCACATACAACAGGGACCACAGCAGTGACAGGTGGCACTAGAGTTTGCAGGAGACACTCCAGAACTGGAATCTGGTCTAGTGGCATTGAGCTAGCAATGTTTTGGCATAGGTGTTTGTTATAACTTACGTATAATGCTTTAAATCATCTGAGGCAAGATAAACAGAATTATTTACAAAGGTTAGATTTTGCTGAGTGAGATCATTTTACCAAGGCTGCCTTTACAGGCAGTAGAGTGGAGCAGTTTTGATGGGGGTGATTACAAGCATCTAAAATTAGGTTTTGCTCTGGATCAAGTACAGAAGAAACTTCTGCTTTTACTGACTGTAGACAAAGCCTACGCAAACTACTCTTGATAACTCTAAATATAGACTTTGTGAACACTTTGCAGTCTCCTCTTTAAGCCTCATAATCTGGATCTCTTGACTGTAGGTCTGGGTTTTATTTACTCTATGCTCATGTGTTATCTATTGCAGGAAAGTGCTCATTGTGTCATTGAAGGCCTTGGAAATAATTTGCAATTTTAAAGACTTGAAATACTTGATCTATAAAGGCTTTTCAGGCCAGATGTTTCATAAATTTGAAATAAAAATAAGCAGAACGCATTTGTATCAAGAATGATTGTAGAATGAGCAAGACTAGAAAGATACATATGAAAACATGCAGCCATTACACTGGGCACTGTAACTCCTTTGTGGACTATGCAGAAAGTCTGCTTTATATAAGATTATATTAGAATTTTCCCATTACCGAAAGGTAAAATATGAGACCAGTTAGAAAGAAAGTGGGTATCACTAAAGTTGTATTAAAATGGGATGTAATTGAGAAGCATTACATTAACAGTATTTTATTTCACATGTGTAAAGGCAAAAAGGGAAGGAAAAGCACTCCTGACCAGCAGTTCTGTTGCTTAGAAGAAATCACCTTTAGATTTCTCATATTATTTCACATGGCCAGCAACTGTCAATTGAACTTAGTAGCAATGTGGAACTGTAGGAAAATATTCACACCTTTGAAATTGTTGTGTGTGTTAGAAGTTGGATGTTTTTTCCTCTAGATTTCCTTCAAAGACTTCACTGAAATCTACAAATAATAAGGAAGCCTTACTGCACACTATATACTGGATCCGATTCTTTGAATGGACAAGAACAGTTTCATAGAGTTGTAGGATCATAGAATCATAGAACAGTTTGGGTTGGAAGGGACCTTTAAAGCCCATCTAGTCCAACCCCACTGCAATGAGCAGGGACATCTTCAACTACACCAGGTTGCTCAGAGCCCCGTCCAGCCTGACCTGGAATGTTTCCAGGGATGGGGCACCTTCTGGGGAAACCTGTTCTAGTGTTTCACCACCCTCAATATAAAACATTTCTTCCTTATATCTAGTCTGAATCTACCCCTCTTTAGTTTAAAACCCCTTGTCCTATCACAACAGGCTCTACTAAAAAGTCTGTCCCCATCTTTCCCATAGGCTCCTTGTAAGTATTAAAAAGCCTCAATCAGGTCTCCCCGCAGCCTTCTCTTCTCCAGGCTGAGCAAGCCCAACTCTCTCAGCCTGTCCTCAGAGCAGAGGTGCTCCAGCCCTCGGATCATTTTTGTGGCCTCCTCTGGACCCGCTCCAACAGCTCCATGTCTCTCCTGTGCTGAGGCCCCAGAGCAGACGCAGCACTGCAGGTGGGGTCTCACCAGAGCAGAGCAGAGGGGCAGAATCACCTCCCTCAACCTGCTGGCCACCCTGCTTTGGATGCAGCCCAGGATATGGTTGGCCTTCTGGGCTGTAAGCAGACATTGCCAGCTGATGTCCAACTTTTCAACTGTCAGTACCCGCAAGTCCTTCTCAAGAGGGTTGCTCTCAATCACTTCAATGAATTAATACCAAGGAAATATTTGAGTAAAAAGGGTAAGAAGAGGACCCTGGCAGCTACCGACCTGTCAGCTTCACCTCTGTGCCTGGATCATGGATCAGATCCTCCTAGAAGCTATGCTAAGGCACATGGAGGCCAGGGAGGTGATTGGAGACAACCAGCACAGCTTCACCAAGGGCAAGTCCTGCCTGACCAACCTAGTGGCCTTCTATGATGACTGACTAAATCAGTGGACAAGGGAAGGATGTCACCTATCTGCACTTCTGTATATCCTTTGACACGGTCCCCCACAACATCCATCTCTCTAAATTGGAAAGATACAGATTTGATGTGTGGACTCTTCGGTGGATGAGGAATTGCCTGGATGGTCGCATCCAGAGAGTAGTGGTCC
>KL287252.1:13486-23840 GCA_000699545.1 Podiceps cristatus | reverse complement strand
CTGGTTATACTATTCCTGATACAGGCCAGGATGCTGTTGGCCTTCTTGGCCACCTGGGCACACTGCCGGCTCATGTTCAGCCGGCTGTCAATCAGCACCCCCAGGTCCTTTCCTGCCTGGCAGCTTCCCAGCTGCTCCTCCCCAATCCTGTAGCACTGCCTGGGGTTGTTGTGGCCCAAGGGCAGGACCCGGCACTTGGCCTTGTTAAAGCTCTTGCAATTGGCCTCAGCCCATCGATCCGGCCTGTCCAGGTCCCTCTGCAGAGCCTTCCTACCCTCAAGCAGATCAACACTCCCACCCAACTTTGTGTTGTCTGCAAATTTACTGAGGGTGCATTCAATCCCCTCATCCAGATCATCGATAAAGATATTAACAGGAGTGACCCCAACACTGAGCCCTGGGGAACTCCACTTGTGAACAGCTGCCAACTGGATTTGACTCTGTTCACCACCACTCTCTGGGCCCAGCCAATAATGTTCCATACAGCATCTTTGAATAGTTCACATTGGGTTTACCTCATCCCCTATCTGCACCTCTTGCATAGAGCCTCCAGTGACGTGGATACTTATAAGACTTAGCTGGATTCACTCTGTTAGTGAACTCCCATTTATGACAGTCTGCAAATCAGAGCTGGATATAGGAAGCATATTGGGGTACCCAGGGCAAATGTCGCAAACTCTGAAGCAGAGGCTACTAGCCTCAGCTAGAGCACAAGTAAAAAGGAGCCTCTCTTGGTTGTCCTTCAGCTCAAACAGGGAGATGATTCTAGTTACTGGATTGCTTCTTCTTTCATCTAATAAATGTCTGTATTAGTCTATGGAGTATATTAACACTTCTAAGACAAAGACCAAAACCTCAAAGAACACTGTCCCAGCTGTGGATGCTCACTATTAAGCTAGAAAAGCAAATTTATTTTTATTTGATCATTCTCTGTACCTATGATAGGGATTTAGGGTAATGCAAAGACACTTTGATTAAAATTCTTTTATGCCTTGGTTAGGTGGGCTTTCTCCCAGGGAGCAAGAGCTAGGTCTGCACAACAGTTTAGTCCTCTGCCATATCCCACCAGAAGTCTTATGCAGTGCTTTTCATCTCTAACTCGTTTAAAACATGAATCCAAAGTTTGAGCTATGGTTGTCTAGATGCAGGAGGCCAATGGTCATATAAGAGCTCTTGCACTGCACATCGTGCCAGATAAACACAATAAGCAGTCAAGCTCTGAGCTGAAACTCCATCCTGTAATTCTTTTTTTTTTTTTTTAAATTGTTATCAAGGAGACAATATCCACTGATACTTGGTTTCTTACATAGTAAATTGAATTGCAAATAGTAGTTTCTGTCATCCTGCCCCAGAGCCAAGGACCATCAGGCTCAAAGAGTTTGCGGACAACATTATCTCCCTATCCCACTACATTCCTATTTCTGTCCAACCCCGTGAAGCCTAAGACACACATAAGCAACTTGGAAATTGGATCCTTAATTCATTCCAAGATCATCTTTTTCCCCACTACTTTTATAGCACCATCAAGGAAATATCTTCATTTTACCCTGGAGACAATGAAGAAGGGGAAGAGGCTTGTGGTTGGTTGATCATGGCTAGCTGCCAGGGGCCCACCAAGCCACTCTATCACTTCCCCTCCTCAACAGGACAAGGTGAGAAAATACTACAAAAAGCATTGGATTGAGATAAGGACAGGGATATTACTTGTCAGTTACTGTCATGGGCAAAACAGACTTGACTTGGGGAAATTAATTTAATTTATGGCCAATTAAACAGAGTAGGATAATGAAAAATAAAAATAAAACTAAAAAAACAAAACAAAACAAAACAAACCCAAAACCAAAACCAAACACCTTCCCCCACCTCTCCCTTCTTCCCAGGCTCAACTTCACTCCCAACTCTTCTACCCACTCCCCCTGAGTGGCACAGAGAGATGGGGGGTTGTGATCAATTCATACTGGTTCATGTCTGTTTCTCCTTCCTCCTCATGATCTTTTCTTGCTCCAGCCTGGTGTCCCTCTCACGAGAGACAGTCCTTCACAAACTTCTCCAACATGGGTCCTACCCACGGGCTGCATTCCTTCAAGAACAGACTGCTCCAGTGGGGGTCACTTGTGGAGTCACAGGTCCTGCCAGAAAAACTGCTCCTGTGTAGGCTCTTCTCTGTGGGCTGCAGATTCCTTCAGGGCACATCCACCTGCTCCAGCATGGGGTCCTCCACAGGCTGCAGGGTATCTGCTTCTTGCATTGCAGGAGTCAATCTACACCACCACAGTCTTCACCATGGGCTGCAGAGGAATCTCTGTTTCAGGGCATGGAGGACATCCTCCCCCTCCTTCTTCACTGGCCTTCATGTCTACAGGGTTGTTTCTTTCATGGACCCAAACTCCTTTCTTCTGGCTACTGTGGCACAGCATTTTTTACCCTTTCATAAATATGTTACCACAGAGGTGCTATCAGTGCTGGTGGGCTCAGCTTTGGCCAGCAGTGGGTCTGTCTTGGATCTGGCTAGAACTGGCTTTATGTGACATGGGTCAGCTTCTTGTGTCTTCTCACAGAAGCCACCCCTGCAGCTCCCCCTCTACCAAAACCTTTGGCTCAGCTTTGGCCAGCAGTGGGTCTGTCTTGGATCTGGCTAGAACTGGCTTTATGTGACATGGGTCAGCTTCTTGTGTCTTCTCACAGAAGCCACCCCTGCAGCTCCACCTCTACCAAAACCTTGCCACGTAAACCCAGTACTACCGTGAGAGATCACAGGATGTCCATAGAGACTTATACAAGATCTGTAAAACAGATGAGATCAGGGCACAGCTTTAGAGTTCTTGATCCTATATCTTGAGCTCAAAAGTCATAAGCACATAGGCACAACTGAAAGCTCAAAACCCTTCCAGATGAGGTCAGCTGTTTTGCTAGTAACTGTGAGCAGTGGAGCTTCTGAATGAGGCTGCCGTCCTTTTGAGGGGTTCTCTGGTTTCTGTAGGTTCAGGTTAGGGAATGCAGGAAATGTTTCAACTCACCTTTGAAACACAGTGGAGCAGGCAGAATCAGATGTACCTTGCTTTCAAACAGGGACACTCCTGCACGTATTCTGGCATTTAAGTTTAAATATCCAGGGACCACTGAAGTCCAAAATGTGCAGTTTGTTTATAAATGCCTGAAATACTACACAACTCTGGAAAATAGGGGGTTTTGAAACACTTTCTTGGCTTGTGGATCTATATTCCACCTAAAAACTGTCTTAAACACAGAGAATCCAAATCTGATTTTTAATTTAGAGTGGTACAGTGGTATCCTTTCAGGAGAAAGACAAAATGTATTTTAAAGATAAGACATTATTAGTAATTGCAAAGACCCACTTGTGACTCTGACAGTCCTTGAGCTGCAAATTTTTGGAGGTTGGGAGAACATTCTCGGGAAGACACAATATATGCTTTCTTTGTTCTTATATTTCATCCAGTACAGCCATACAGTCATTCCTGAGACATGTTAAGTCTGCTGTCAGTTAGAAAATATGCCCAGAAGACCATCTACATTCTGACCAGCAAGTAGATAGACCATTTGAAGAATAGAGAGAGCAAGTAAAAAATTTGGTTTGAATTCTATATTCAGGTTTTAGCACTGGATCTCAGCAATCAGCTGTCTACATGCCCATGTCATACAGTGATCACCTCCTTTTACTGTTACTGGTCAACAGTGTGAGGTTTTTCATGATTTGTTTTATAAATGGCTGAGAATGGCTGAACAATTCTGTGATAACTCTGGCATTTTGAAAATCAATCTTGTCAACGTTGGTGCCTCAGCTTTATTTTCAGGAAAATGTGGAACGAAATACATAGTCTTACAAGACAGCGAGGAAATCAATTAATTCTTTAATATTTCTACACTGCTTTAGAAAGTAAACTGAGGTATCCCTGATATTAGATAATCACATGAACCTAGAGAAATATCTTACATGTCATCACTTGAAGCCATTGCTCTACTCCACAGTTGATTACTAACCTCCCCCCTCCCCCTGCCAAAAAAAAAATGCACAAGATTTTCTTAGGACATCAGTCAACAACTCTTCCCTTCTTATGAACAAGCCAAATTCTTTGATTTCTTTGATTTCTTCCACTCAATTCAGTATGAAACCATGTGGAGTAAAGCTGTAAGAAACTATCTCTTAAAGGAAAACAATCACAAATCTAGTTTATGTGCCCAAATGGTGCAACTGTAAAGAAGTACTCAGAAGAGGAAATTAGCATAATAGGCACAAATTAACTGAGAAAAACCAGAAATAGAAAAATATCTTTAAATTCGTGTACATCTTTTTAACTTCTTAATGTTAACTGAAAATGCCACAATAGTGCATGAAAGGTTATTCTTCTCACACGTATCCCCTTGGCTGTAATCTGGGAAAAACGATAATCTAATACAAAGAGTCTGACCTGAAAACAACAGTGTACCTTAACTAACACATGCCAGTACAGGAAAGCTAAACAAATTCTTTTTCTTTTGAGGTCAGCACATCATTAGGAAGTAGGCATATTCTGCCTACAATACAATAAACAAAGGGCACGTTGGTTCCCCCCTCCACAAATATACATTTGACAAATTTTGTCAAATTTTATATAACACCTGAAAACATTCAGAGGAGATCCTAAACAATATCAATTTACTGGCTATTTCTGGATTTTCCAATATTGGTGTGGAACAATAGGCCTTCAACACTGACCACTCGTATTCTTTCATGAAATTCATGTATACCATAGAGTTTGAAGTTTGACCGAATCATAGAATGTTTTGGGTTGGAAGGGACCTCTAGAGGTCATCTAGTCCAACCCCCCAACCATATGCATCAAAGATGTTTGTCTGCTTTCCACAGACCATTTCAAAATGCCAGTTTCCCCTTTTGGCTTCAGAAACAAAAGAGAAGTGTATTCAAACAAATATTTCTTCGAGTGTGTAAGAATTATATAAATAATAATGCCAAGTATTACAGTTTCAAATAAATGGTATATGAAGACAACTTTGCATCTTTACCCTATTAAGAGTATGTCTGGAAATTTTTAAATTGCAACACACCAGTTTTGATCTTTGCATCTATCTCAGTAGGTTTCTGTATAGTTTAACCAACGTGCTTTCAGCAATGATTTGTCATTTTTTCCTAAATGAATCTGAAATTTTATGTAAATTAATGACACAGTGATTCTTTGAAAATTTCGTGTCCACAAATCATTTTTTTGAATCTTTTATTCCATTTTTCATCTGATCAAAGAGATTTCCTTAGACAGGAAAATTTTATAAATAAAACAAGCAAGCATGCTGCAAATTTTAAGCAGTTTGGTAGATATGTAGGTAGAATCTAAATTAGCACATTGTCTAGGGTAGTCTACATTGACCTATATAGCTTTAAAGCAGAGCTGTAAGAGAGTAATAATGAACTGTAACTGCTTTCTCTACATCAAACTTCACACATATCATTTCCAATGTATTTGTTTAGTATTGGCAGAGGACATGATGCAAAGTATCTGGATGGTAAAATCTAAGTATAAGGTTAGAAATAACAATAGCATAAAGTCTGAAGCCCCAAAGAAGCTCAGCATTTTCAAAGTTTCAAGATAGATATTTTGAGTGTCAAGCAATCAAAAAGTGGTTTCCTTTGGAGCAGGTATTATACCTCATGGGCATTTCAATTCCTGGGGTATTTTCTTTAAGAAGGAGGGCTTGGCTAATCATTTTGAAGCTGAGTCTTACCATTCTCCCTTTGCTAACCTGTACACCTAGCTTTTCTTCTGTGGCATATGTATTTAGTCAGAGCATGTGATATACATTGTCTTGTGATCATCTGCCTAACTGGTAAATATTACTCACATGCAGAAGAGGGCTTACTCATGCTTTTACCAAACCTGCCTCAGGAGATGTAGAAGATACTGTTAGAATTGACTGGATATATTTTCTAGACAAAAGACTAACAGACTTGGAGCAAAAACACGGTTTCTCATCTGAAAATGTTCTAGGATAATCAGAAACAGATAAAGATAGAAACATCAGTGAGATTCAAGGAGAGGTGGGATTTTTCAATTACTTTGATGGGGAAAGGAGGGGAAAAACAAGCAAACAAGCAAATTCAGAGCGGTTTATCCATGCCAGACTGTGCAACAGAAGCACAGTTTAGGAAGGCAGTCAAGTGGAAAAATGGGAATCACCTGCAAGAACAAAAAGAGGGTATCTCTTTCTCATACCAAGTGTTAACACCAGAATGTTATAGTAACTAAATCCCACTTGAATTTATCTTTCTTTGGTTTAAAGAAGAGTGAACAGAAAGATGTTCATTGTTTTCATTATAGCTTTCACAAGCTTGGAAGCATTTATGTTTCTGCATGCTCCATTCAGTTTTTTCTCAATCAGGACAAGGGAAATCATCTACAAAACAGTATCTTCACATTTTTCTGTTGGTGGTAGCTGCCATTCAAAGTCCAGCCAGTTTGTTGTGTCACTTTCTTTGTTTCTTTAATAATGCCTTTATTGGTAAACAAGGAATATTCAGGAAGTGGTAAGCAAGCTCCTCAATATGTTAATGCTTTTAATGTCAACAGTTATGTTGGTGTTAGCTAAAAACAAGTTAAAATTAAGAGTTCAGGTACACAGTGTTCTTGTATTTTAATGAGGTGATTTGTGTAGATCTGTCATTGAGTGTTAACATTTACAAATGCAATTAATTCAGTCATATAAACCAAATATTAGATAGTTATATTTTAATGAGTTTAAACCTATGTATAAATGCCAGCAGAAAGTTCCAATCATACTTAGTCAGGAATATGCATTAATCTTGCTTAGTTTTGCTCTATATGGTGCACTAGACAAGATCTTCTGGCAAAATTAAAAATAAATGCCTACATTTGACCTCTGACTCATGCAGTGTGGAAACATACAATATTTAGGTTTTAATTGTGCTATTTTTCAGCTGCACCAAATCGGACCATCTGTCCAAAGACTAAACTAGGTTTGTTTTTTCTGCATATATGGAAATGCATTTTTTTAAATTATGTTTTATTATTTTTCCAAAGTAAAAAGTTTGGAAATACTTGCATATATCCAAACAGGAATAGCCCAATATCCATTTAACAATAAAATATGCATTGAATATTAAAAATCAATATTGATCTGCAAAACACTGTGCCAATTTGTTCTCACAGTAAGCATCCTTTCCCTCCAATCAACTGATTTTCTTTGACAAAGGGAATGGGAAGAGAAAAGTGCTCAAATGAAATGTAAGTGAATGTTTTTTGCAAAGAAGAAATGTATATTCCGATGGCAAATATTCCCTACAACTTTCCAGTTTTTTGTGCTTCACTGAAAACAAAAAATAAAACAGATCCTGAAAATCACATTTGAAAAAACTATCACAGATGGCAATGCTTATTTGTATACTCACTAGATAATGCTCACAGTATCATATATTTGCATTTTATTTTCACTCAGAAGTTGCCTCACGGTCATTTTCATTCCAATAGGCGGGCCTCTTCTACAGCAAAAAGGGAGATGGTGGCAAGAGGACTTAAGCGGTGTCAAGATGTGACTAGCAGTGCAGAATTATACCATTCCAGCTAGTCCTGAGGGAAGACACATTTGCAGACCAGACAGGTTTGCAAGAAGACCCTGAAGGCTGATCTCCTATGGCTTAAGGTCATTCAGGAGACCAGTGAAGAATGGACTTCCTCACTCCTTGTGCCTCTGTGCTCATGTTCACAATTGTGGCCCATTACCTTGAGGAGCTTGACCTTGTCAGGAAGACACAGGTTCCTGTATCTCTGCCTGCTTACTCCTCTCTTGTACTCAAAATGGCACATCCCAGTCAAGCAGCGGTGCTTTTGCACTGCCACATGAAAACGTAACACATGGTCTCACATCCATAAGAACAAATGTCAGCTATTCAGAAAACCCTTGCAATTACTTTAGCCAAATACGTGCCCCCAAAAACTTTGAGCAGTGCTGCTACTCAGATTGTTCTGCTCTTTTTCTTCTTTATGTCAGCATCACTTCACACTCCAGACACGCTAATCCCAGAATATCTACACAGGAGCTTAAGAATTCCTTATATCTCCACAAGACACAAAGATGAAATGTAGATGTTTTAAAATCCGACATCCGTATCTGAGTTAATCACCTTAGCCTTTATAATCAGCGAGTGGGTAGGATAGGAATTTTTTGGGCATGGTTCATCTCCTCCTAAAGTACAATTTTGTCAAATGATTGATGCCCTAAATGTGCCTATCAGTCTTCAGAAGACCATGTCATGACTCGCTGAGATTATAGGTGTCTGAAGTTAGGTGAGATGAATCCCACCCACAGTGATGTATTAGATAAACAAATGCTATCAAAATATCCCAAAACACATCAGGTTGATGACTGCTATAGTTTTATATCAAACATCCCCCTGAAGTGCCCTTTACTTTATGTGTTATTGTCAAAATAAAGTCATGAAGACCAATAATGAACAGCTGGAAAAGTACACGTTACATAAAGGTGAAGAACATCTGGAGTGTTCTACAGAGGATTCAATAGAGGTTTGATAGAGTTGAATGTAATTCAAGCAGCTAGAATTGCTAACAGCAAAATTAAAAAGAGAGAAAAAAAGGGGAAAGTAAAAGGAAGCAGCCAAATTCCAGACTGTCTATTTATTCCGTGTTTGAGAAACCCTGAAAACTTAGTTATCTTTTGTTCAAGATGCAATGCCATCTGATATTTCTGTGACTTAATGATTAGCAATGTTGAAGACCCAATGCCTGAAATAATGCTGATAAAAATTTTAATTCAAATATACACATAAAATATCATACTGAACATGAAAAAAACATGACCAAAACCATATTTTTTTTTTTTGCAGGACATGTAAGTGTACCAGATTTTCTGGTTTGCCAAAGGATTTGTTTCTGTGAGAAAACTGGTAGAAATGTTTTGTCATTTTGGGGCACACTGAAGTTCTGTGTGTAAACATTACCTGTTTGCTTTATTTTTGTTTATGACTTGGGAATGAATATTGAACAGCAGTGACAAATTCTTCATGACAATACCTGGGGTTCAAAGCCACACTTTTCCAGAAAATACCTACTGTATGACATATATTTATTAATAGTGTTCTTATCACATTAATACTTTAAGGTGAGCCAGTACGGGTATTATGATATTGTAAAATTTTAATCCTAATAAATGTGCCTATGGTAATAAAATGCTTGTAAGTTATTGCTTTTATGAGTTTGAAGTTGATTTACGTTATGTTGTAACCCCTTGCTGAGGAGGATGTCTTGCTGTACCTTAGAAATATGTATACTGAAGACTACACTATTTCTTTACAGCATTCTAAACATAATAAAGTTGCATGGTTATGTTGAAATTTTAGAAAAACTAGTTTTGAAATAGAATGGCATAACAAGTGTTAGATGTATTTACAATTGAGAGTCCTGTATTACATTAAATTAACAGAATAGTTGCTCACTTTTAATTTCTTAACCACTACGTATTTCAAATATTTTCAGTTCCTCAACAGGCTATTAGAATTGTCTAGTGCATAATACAGACACAGAGAAAAATACATCTGAAACAATTTGTCTCTAAGACCATTTCCTCTCAGTGTCTGTTTACTATAGTGTGCACTAATTATTTGTGACTAGTGCGTACACAGCATGAGATCTCACAGGCCACATATAGATTGTTGAACAAGAAATATTTTTTTTATTATTTAAAGTATTATATCTAGTTAGTTTTAAATGATGCGTACTCCTTTCACTTTTTATGCTGCTCTCTGTTGTCTGGCCTTCTACAGCAAATCATTGGGAAGGCTTATTTTCTTCTAGACTTTTTTGGTTGTTTTTTTGCACTGTTGCATATCATTACTTTAGTGATAACTTATTTTGCTGACTTCATTCTTTAAAAATAAAAACTGATGGAATAAGAGATTTATGAAAAATTCCCTTGGAAGACTTTCCTGATAAAACATGTAGTTTTTTTGAGAAAATATTTAAAAAACAAAACAAAACAAAACAAAACAAAAAAACAAAAAAAAAAACAACCAAAACCCCCCCAAACCTCTAAACTATTTTAAAACTGAATCTAAAGTGTGATCTAAACTAAATCTACATCATAATTTTACTTCATAAAGAAGTTCAAAATTAAATCCTCTGCCCCGTAGTTTTTGAATAAGGCTTTAATCCTTTCTTACAGTCAAGGCCCTTTAGAAGATTACACCATCCATAAGACATCATGGAAGTCATACAACTTGAGGTCCTTGTAGGAGACAGGGTAATGTAGGGAAGCCTCATTCAGAAGGAAATGGAGGTAACAGTGTGCCAAGCTACATCTGCTGTGAACTAGC
>KL287252.1:0-13457 GCA_000699545.1 Podiceps cristatus | reverse complement strand
GAACCAATGTTGAAAAAAAAGACTTGAATTAAAGGATTGGTCTCACAGATACTTCACATCTAGTATTTAGGCATATAACCTTAACTAGGTGTCAAGATTTCTGCAGGAAGGAGATATGGGATTACGGAATTTACCCATCCCAAGACAACCTGAGATGGGCAGGATGAATTGCATTTGGAGGACACCTGTCTCACTTCCTCTGTGTTCAGGTTTAGACATGATCCAGGTGATTAACTCTGAGGTTGTAACTCAGTTTCAGAAGGCTGAAGGCAAGGGTCAGATACCTTACATGTCCTTAATTTCCATGTATTTATCCATAGAAGTGAAACTGTCTTCTCCAGCAGAAGATTCAGAGTAAGTTCGTTACCTGTGTTCTCTTCATGGCCTTTTGGAGAAGTCTGTGACTTTTCACTTACTATTCTAAGTCTGCAAGGTTAATACTTTGATGCTGTTTGACAAATCATAGAATCATACATTTGAATTTGAGTCAGATACTCCAAATATGACGGTTTGAGTCGGAAGGAACCTTAAAGATCATCTAGTTCCAACCCCACTGCCACAGGCAGAGACACCTTTCCAACCTGTCCATCCTGGCCTTGAACACTTTCAGGGATGGGGCATCCACAGCTGCTCTGGGAAACTTGTTCCAGTGCCTCACCACCCTCACGGTGAAGAATTTCTTCCTAATATCCAATCTAAATCTGCCCTCCTTTAGTTTAAAACCATTCCCCCTTGTCCTTTCACTACATGCCCTTGTCAAAAGTCCCTCTCCAGCTTCCTTGTAGCCCTGCTTCAGGTGCTGGAAGGCTGCTAGAAGGTTTCCCCAGAGCCTTCTCTAGGCTGAACAGCCCCAACTCTCTCAGCCTGTCTTCATAGGGGGGGTGCTCCAGCCCTCTGATCATCTTCCTGGCCCTCCTCTGGACTCACTCCAACAGGTCCATGTCCTCCTTGTGCTGGGGGCCCCAGAGCTGAACACAGTATTCCAAGTGGGGTCTCAGGAGAGCAGAGTAGAGGGGAAGAATTCCCTCCCTTGACCTGCTGGCCACTCTGCTTTTGATGCAGCCCAGCATACACTTGGCTTTCTGGGCTGCAAACGCACATTGCCATCTCATGTTGAGTTTCTCATCAACAACAACCACTACAGTCCTTCTCCTCAGGGCTGCTCTCGAGCCATTCACCGTCCAGCCTGTACCTGTGCTTGGGATTGCCCCGACCTACACGTAGGACCTTGCACTTGGCCTTGTTGAACTTCATGAGGTTCACACAGGCCCACCTTTCAAGTCTGTCAAGGTTTCTCTGAAATGGTCTCCTCTCCTATAATAACAAAGATTGCCACATTCTTGGGACGTCCACAAGCCAGCAGTCACTCATTTCAGCGGAGAAAAACACTGTTCTGGAGATGACAGAGTGATAAAAACCCATAAAGCCTGTTTTTCAGCATTGTTGAAGACTCCTCAGCAACACTAGAAACACGCTGAGTTTGGTACAAACTGCATGTTTTCCTTTTCAATCTCTTGAACACTGTGCACAAACAATACCCGTGAGACTGGAAAATCAAATCATGACACTTATGCAGATTTTTCCCAGCTAAGAGAACTGCATGCACTTACTGCTTGAATATTTGTTGTGTGCTGCAACTTTGCCGTCTTCACTGGTCTAAAAAAAGTAAATCCACTCTGTCACTGTATTGCTGAACTAAGAAAGATTCTCTAGACTAGAGCAGGCTGGAAGTAAACATCTATGTAGGCAATTTGCTTTTCTGGAGTGAACTCTTAATCCTGTACATGTTTAAACAGTGTTGCTATTGAATTAAATGTCACAGACCTTCTCACCAACTTCTCCCATATTCCTTATTCTCCTTTTCTTAATGGAGTTAGATAAGTTGTGTCATCACTTCTCACAAGGTACATTGCCTTGTTTCAGGTCAGGGGGGTGAGTAAAGCCAAGATGCACCAGGGAAAGACCCAGCACCAATCTGTAGCTGACACTTTACAGCCAGACAAAATCCTAGCATCAAATCCTAGGAATATACGGGTACGGTGAGCAAAACAAAACATCACAACAATAATTATGTAATATAAATTATTTAGTCTTTGGGTCAGAGCATTTTCCTTTCCCCATTTTAAGGGTCTTTTAAGTTCCCCCTTTGATTTACTTACTACCCTTCTAGTATTTGGTCAATTTGTGCCTTTATAAACATTGAGCATTTCCACTCTCTGCAGTCTTAGCTGGCAGCAGCAATTGCCTACACTAGATACAATAAAATATTTTTGCCTAGGGAACTTCAAAGTTGTATGGTTTTCAGTACATTTTTCTCTGTGGCTTGATAAATAATTGTAACACAGGTACCTCTCCTCTACCTGTTTTATCTTCTTCTTTTTTTTTTTTTTTTTTTTTTTTTCCCCCTAGAAAATCAGTATTTATAGTCCAGATTTGTGAAGAATCCCCCCAGATATCAGGTGTGAGTATTGTTGCAGATTTAAGTAATGAAATTCCCTTTTTTAAGATCAGTTATGTATATTATACATTAAGTACTATAGCTCTAACTCTACAGTCACATTACAAATATTTCTCAGAGGGGTGTATTGACTATACCTGGAGAGAAAGCCACTACCACCTTCCCACTTTTTTTTACTATGCTCAACATCTATTCATGTGTTGTTATATTTTTTATGAATGAGATATGCAAACTATTCAAATAGTAAAGAGACAAAAGCCTTTGTGTGCTCTTAAACAGTATTAAATCATGATACATGAATAAACAAAAGCTGAGTTTGTAGCTCTGTTTGTGCAGTATATTTCACTGTACAACAATAATCTAAATCTTTCCATCACCATGAAAAATGAGAAATTTTAAGGGCTATCAAACATCAAAAGTTTTCTCTATATGCCAGGACATTTATATCCTGCACAGGTGTTTTTCTAATTATCATGTACTGATAAAATTCTCAGTATTCAGTGATCACTATTTTGTTCTTCAGCTGTGATGATGGTGCAGTGTTTATACAACAGGTGACTACAGGAAATCAAGCCAGGTCAGAATCCCATTTCTCAGATACTTTTAGTTACCTCACATTTTCCCTCCCATTCAGCTTGCTGCATTGTCTTGTTTTCCATATGCATCATCTCTGCTCTCTCTCCCACACTCCAGATATCCCTTCTGAGCCAGATGACCTCTGTGGGCATATTTTACCTGCATTAAATATATCATATATGGTTAATTTGGTCCAAAACTGAAGTATTTGATTTAGTAAAACTGAAGAAGTTGGATTAGCCAAGCATTAAAATGCACTCATTTATCCTGCTGAGCATCCTGCTGAGCACTTGGCATCCTGCTGAGTGAAGTGCTGGCGCTGCCTGCTCCTGGCTTTCCTGAGCAGTTCACATGATGAACCACAGGGACCTTGGCAGGAGAGGGGAGCAGAGACTAACCCTTTATCCACACTAAGTGGTTGGTCCCATCTTTTATGGTCATCCTCTGGGAATCGGTAAGGCACCACTCAGTTCAAATAAGGACATTGGAATCCGATATTGTGCTACTAGTGCGCATGTTTTCTAGGTGCTATAGCACAGAACATGGCAAATAGTTACATCATTTAATGAAGTAAATTACCTTTAACTGTGATGGAATTACTAGGACATTTTTTAATGTATTGTTCTAAAAACTTTTACTCATACATCCATTTCCCCGCTCCATCTTATCACAGAAAGGACTTACACAGACCTTCCAAGTTAAGAACTCTATTTGTCCTATGTAAAAGCTCAGAAAAGTTTCAATGATAACTGTCACATATTTATTGCTCCTGTGATTACTGAAGTCTGTTTTGCTATCCATGTCCAGTCATCTACATTTAGCAGAATGCAGGGGAACTGAGGGACACGTACCATCTGATACCATGACTCCAAGTAGCTTTTATTGTCAATCCTGTGTCAGGTCCTCAGGTAGCAGAAGTAGTGCCTGATGAAGCCCCACCTATTTGCCCATCTATATGCCCACAGGCATGGTATACATGTATTTCAGAGACCTTTCAGCAAGCCTACTCAATAAAATTTCAGTCCATTCCAAGTTTATAAGGGTTCAATCAGGCAGATGTTAATCAGTGAACTATGCATAAAAAAGCGAGCAGCCGTTTCCACCGTCTCCAAGATACTTGCCATAGAATCTATTATTCCAGTACCACAATTGAAAAAGGGCTTAGGTTTCAATTGAATCTCTTTTGTGGTCTCAAAGAAATTAGGGCTCCTCTAGGCTGATACTTACTCTAATGAACCTGAATACTGTGAAACCCTCCTTTTCCACCCCCAAAAAGGCTTCTCTGACCATAAACAAGACTGTATCTCTGGAGGATTTCCTATGCTCTATTGATCTAAAGGTATGCTTTATAGTCTCCCAAGAATGGTATTTGTCTTTATATCAAGTCCAGAACCAGTAAAATTGCCCTGGACAATTTTATTAAGCTGATAGAGAAGGGAACTGCTCATTTTAGGAAGAGAGAAGGACCTTTGCTTTGTTGGTCAGTTAATCAGAAGCCCTTTATTTATTTCCTGTGAAATTGTCTTTTCTTCAGGAATCAGAAAGAATTTCAGGCAGTCTGAGAGCTGTTTTGCTTTCTGGCGTGTTTAAAATGAACCAAGGTGTTCGTTCCGTATAGGTTTTTATATTTCATTTAAAACAAACAAACAAACAAACAAACAAACACAACTTTATGTTTGATACCTAAACTAACTCCCATCAATGGCAATGGAAAACTTTCTATTAACTGTAATGGAACTTAAGTAAAACCACGTTCCTGGTGGGGGTTCCCAAAGAACTTTGATTTCTGAAGACTTGCATACTCATACTCTTTAGAGGCAGACAGGTAAATTCTGGAGTTCTGTGCTCTCTGTATGTATATATATAGAAATCCAAGTTGATCAGAGTTTATCAATGTGTGCTAAGCAGAACCCATAAAATGACAAGAGTGATGCTTCAACAACCATGTGATCTAAATTAGTCAGGTAAAGGAACAGAACAGAGAGAGAAAGAGTAGGATGTGAAGAAAAGAGCACAAAGAAAGACAATAGAAGCCAGGGGAACATTAAATTCTTTTGTAAATGTAATTAAAGATTATCTCTCACTGTTTCAGTGAAGGTGATAGAGGTACTGACAGATATTACTAGGATATTCAAAACAAGTGGCATGTAAACGTATGTGAAGACTTAGTTTGCCTAAGTTTGTTGTAGTTATCTTATTTGCTGCAAGGTTCAAATTACACTCAAGGCATTGCTTAGTTGAAAAAGGTAATATATGGCGCAGAACTCGAAATACACGAGGAAGACATTGGCTGACTCCCACGTGTATGCGAAATCTGAGAATTTGATGGATCTTAATGTCACTATTTGAAATATACATAGAGATCTTCTATTGAGGATGAACTGATATAATCTCATTACTGGAGAATAACATGCAGAAGCAAAAATAATGATATACAAAAGAAGGAAAGAAAAGAATTCATTGAAAATGGGGGCAACTGAATGAAGCAAGTACAGTAGAGGAATAGTCTTAATTACAACTGTGTCTTGCCAGTATATTGTAATGATCATCATAAAAATTAAGGAAAAGAAAGTTCATTTACAATGTAGAAATTGTCCTTTCCTTTCATTTCTTCACTGTCTTCCTCCCGTGGCTGACAGGACATCCTGTAGGGATGGAGAAGAGTAGATGTTCTTAAATTCATGAGGTCTACCTTATGAACTATGGTTCATTCAAAATATGTTTTCCTTTCTGACGTGTCCAAAGTGAGAGAATCCAAGACGTTTCTTTCATGTAGTCTTTGGGGTTTTAATTTTTTAAAAAATAAAACCAATTTTTTAAAAAATCATATGGTTCATTCAAAAATTTTGGCAAAGGCTCAGATATGATATTTCTGTATTAACAGTTTATTAAAAAAAAAAAAAAAAAAAAAAAAAAGTTGCTTTTAAATGATGTTCCAGATTGCCTTTGAGTATCAAAATGTTTTCCACATTGGTTTCTTGGATCACCCAATATGTCAGTATTGTTCGCTGTCCTTTTCAGCAGACAGGTTTTAGAGGGACAGCCCAGGATCCAACCGGCAGGGCACCAGCATCACTGCATCCCAGGTGCAGCAGACATTCAGAGAGTCACAGGCAGAATGGAATTGGTTACCACCATAGGTGGTTTGTTCATGTGGCATTAAGAGTTTAAATCACTGCAAGGCAAAACACAATTTATATAATTTTTCTCTGAGTGTCTGAAACCAAGAGGACTGTTCACTAAGTAAAGCAAGCAGTGCCATATTTCAATGACCATCTGAGGTCTCAAGTTAACGCTCTCAGTTTTTGGAGAATGAGATCTTCGGCAGTCCACAGAAAAATAATCTTGATTGCTAATCCCTTGAATGTTAATGCTATACTTAATGAGTTTATATGACTTTCCTCAATCATGGTGCAGGAAAATGGAGATTTCTCTTTTTTTTAAAGTTTCCTTTTTACCTTGTCTTTCATTGTCTCCATGAGTTGATGAGTTTTGCTGGTGACATTCCCTCTTTCTCCTGTGAGAAAATGACCTGTAAACTGTATTTTTTTTACTTTGGTTCAAGCAAACAAGTCATTGCTGCCTTTTACTTGATAGGATAGAGCTTTGTCATCTATTTGACCCAACTAAATTAAAAAAACAATAATCTATGAAGGTAATTTAGCACTGTTTCAGGACACTTGGCACAGAGGGGATTGAGTTGCACTTTAAATTGAGAGCTTTAGAGATGTATTATTCAGCATGCATTAAAAAACCCCCACAAAATAAACTGAATAAAGTAGGGGGCTCAGCTCTGCATTTCTGAAGTCGGAGCACCAGGGTGACTGATGCTGATGATTGCTTAAAAGTGTTAAATCATTGCAACATTCCCATTGTAATCTTACTGAACAGAAACTGGGAAAGGTTTATATCGCAAGAGTTTTAGGACTTCTGCTTGAAGAGTACAAACAGAAACACTGCAAATTAGATGGCAAAGCTTGACTAAAGGTGACTTTTGGTTGAAGGATGCTGCAGGCCATGGTTGGCTAGCTTTGTTCTTGGGCCATGTTTGATGTTACTTGTCAAGTTTCAGACATAGAGAATTGGAGAGGGGAAGGAGACAGAAAGAGAAAGAGATAGCTGCAATTAAAAACAGGTATTTTCTAAACTGCAGACTTTTGTTTTTATAGCTGGTATATTCCTCAGTTCAGGCCTTTCCCTGGGTGAAAGCAGTTGATTATTTCTTATACCGTTTAGCCTTTGTCAGGATGGCTATTTTAACTGCAAAGAGAAATAAGTGAAACTGTCAGCCACAGACCTTTAATTCCCAGGCTTATTTTTGTATACAATGATACCTTTTTTTCTTTTTTTCTTTTACGGCACACTCCCTTTCACGAAGATACAAAGATCAAACGTGAATGTTTCATTTTCCATAACTCTTCGAGACAAACATAGCTCTTCCAGAAAAATAATAACAAAAACCCCCAAAGAAGTAAACAACGTTCACAGAGGGGAATATACCTTAAGTAATTCACACAGTATACAAACATATAATGGTACAAAACCTGCAACATGAGTTTTTTGTTACATTTTAACAGTGTTTCCTCAAATCTTCAAAGCTTGCTTGATGGTTTGCTGAAGTAATTGAACCACTCTTGAGTTGTTTTATATAGGACATCTTATCTTTCTTTCATTACCCAGTCCGTGGCTTCTTTTCTATTCCCATGAAATCCATGTACACACTTTAGAAGCCCTCCTGAACAAGCTTGCTTCTAACTTTCACAGAGCCCTTAGCACAATTTGAATACGAAAGAGATACTGAATAAAAAGCTTTAATCTCTTGTCTGCTATTCTTCTTTCTTGCCTCTTCATCTCCCCCTCCCCTTCTTCCAAGAGCTTTCTGTGTTAGTAAAGTGAACACTTTCTGTTTAAAGTAAGTATAATGCTCGAGAAGATGCACTGGGAGAGTGAAATCGAAAGCCTGGCCTGTGAAGCCTCTCTGCCACAATTTAGCAATATTTGTGCTGCATTTACTTGCTCTTGAGCTTTTTGCAGGTAAAAGATTAGTAAAGAGCTCTCCTTAACAAAATCATTCAATCAGTAGCAAGCATAGGCAGTATCAAATGTGCCCTCTACCTCAAATACTGTGGGGCTCTTTCTTCTGATACCTCTTCCCTCAGTTAACTGGAACTGCTTTGAAAGGGCTTTCTGTTCTCTGCTCTCTTGTCAATTTGAATGCCAGGAAATGAGCCCCCTTTGTGAGATTAATTAATAGCAGGAGCTGATCGGCCCAAGCCCAATTGCCACGCAACAGAGCTGTAATTGCTACTTTGTGGAAAGGAAAGAAAAAGTTTTGGTTGCAGTTTAAGAAGAGGGTTTAAGGAAAGTTCTTTGAACTAGAGGTCTCAGTGCACTGGATTAAGGCAAGAAGCAAGGAGGCCTTTGAAGTTTGTTAAGAGGTTTTGGAGGAGAAAAAAGTTGGGTGGCAAATGGGAGCTGGCAACATCAAAAGCATTTAGCACCATTCCTCACCTGCTTGTACTCAGAGCAGGGACCACAGGCTGGAAGCATCATTCGCTTACGGTTTAAATGGTCAGTTTGAGGCTCTATTTGTTTTGACTGGAAGCTGTGCTATGTATGTCAGTATGTATATGTGTTATTACACCTGGACAGACAAAAGCTACATATACTTAGGCACATGCACATGCACGTGCGTTACATGTACAGGTATACACAACCACTGAGTTCTATACAGTGACATCTGTCATTTTTCTTCCTACCACATATCAATTATTGTTACTTTGTTAATTATTTGTGCACAGACATACTAGTAGTCACTGATTACTGATATTACCTATCTCACATTTGATTAAAGGTTTATTAGATTCAGGTTTTTCTAAATGACTCAGGCTATTAGATACAGATACATATTTGGCAATCACTCAAAAGCTAAGGTCACCTTCAGGCAAAATTTGACCTACAGAAAGTGGACACAAGTCCCTTGTAAATGCCTAGGCCATAATCAGGCATGGCAGAAACCTTTCCATGAGTTGGCAATACAACCTGTGTGACAAATTAACATCCCTTCATCTTTTTAACATTTAATGGCAACTTTACAAGCAGAGCACAGATCCGAGTCCAGCAGTGCAAAGATCCTGGAAGGCTGCCCTAATGGAGGCTGGGGGATTGCCTCGGAGCCCGGGGGATCTCCATGCGCTGCAGAGCCAGCGATCTCGTTCTGCTCCACACCCCACTGCAGGGCCCACGGCCACAGCGTACACGCTGGAAATCCCTCGGTGGCACAAAAGCACCTTGGAGGCTGTTACAAGCCAGTGGAGCTTAGAGCAGCCTTGAGGTGTTCTGAATTATACAGACGAGACGCTGTCAGCCCTGAAACTCAGAGAGGGCAGAGGTGGGGGAAATTTGCTTTTGTCCACTTCCTCAGCATCTGTCATTTACACCACTGAAGTCAACGGGTCAAATTCACATCTCATGTGATCTGAAGGTAGCTAGCCAGTGATTTCTGGACAAATTTGGCCCTGTATCTGTATCTTTTTAGTACTGGGACAGCTTTACGAATTAAACCACAGTTGTCACAAACTTGGTGATGTACTTTAAACTGTTTGCTCTTAGAGGGTGTTGAGTGTCTTCTTTGTTGTCTGTTTCTACAGCACCCAGTAGAAAGGACTTCTACCACCGTAAATGGTGCTTCTAGTCAAACATGCAGTCCTCACAACAAACAGGTCTTTATGCTGTTAATTTGGGTGGCAGGATGAAATTTCAGAGTCACAACCGTTTGAAACAGATCTCAGCTACCTGCCTTACAGTTTAGGGATAATAAGAGAAAGGGTTTTTTCTTCTGCTTCAGGAATTGGCAGGGTCTGTGGTTTTGTATATTTTCCCCTTTTCAATCTTATGTATAAAAATAAAATAGAAAACAAAATGTTCCTTCAAATAAACATCAATAGGTATTTGAACTCTTTCTACACCTCTCAGTCCAATGCCTCAAGACTATTTGATAAGCAATTTTTCCCCTCCACCCTCCCAGTTTGTTGTATTTCTTACAAGGGTACAATTAAAAGATGATGTGAAGTGAAGCCTTGATGAAACAAAAAGTCCAGACAGAAAAACATTTCAGTGGTGAGGGCTTTAGTAAGATTACAAACCAAAACTTAAAACCAAAACAAGACAAAAACAAAACCAAAAACACGCACACACACAAAAAAACCCAACAAAAAAAAAAAAAAAAAAAAAAAAAAAAAAGAAAAGCCACTTTAGGCAGGATTCATCTTCTCATCTTACCTAACCCTTTGCCTTCTCCAGCCTCAACTGGGCTCTCCTGCCTCCAAAGTACAAATCTGCCAGACAGGTGGGACAACTTGCCCATTGGGCATGGTGGTCCCTTTCCAGTGTCTATGGAGGCAGCCTGACCACCTAACTTAAGGCAGCACGTCTTGAAGCAGTTAATGCTGGGGAGAGGAACGCCTCTCCTAGCAAGATTAAGAGAGAGGAGTCCGAACACTGACAGATGCACTGGAAAGCGGTGTTCTGTGATTCCTGTTCATTAATGACTGATATAAATTTTGCTTGTTCTTATAATTGTTTAGAACACCCTAGAGTCAGATATAGCATAAAAACCATCACCAGATAGAGCTCAGTAGAGCATGTTCTTCATGTTGTAACATCATGAATCAGTTTTCACTGCTATCGATACAGGGTTGACATCTGCCCTCGGGTCTAGCTACCATTTTTTTAAATCAAAGTACTTCACATAATAAGAAAGCCCTCTTGAACAGCAATGATAATTGTTCCATCCTAAACTTGTGGGTGCACCCCAAAAATATTTATGGTGGGTAGTTTGCTGGTTCTGCATCCTCTCTTTCTCTACTTGCTTTTTCCTGTCTTACCATTACAGAGACTCCCCACTGTCCTGCTGTCCTCTCCTCAGAACAAGAAAGGAGTGATTGCAATCTTCAGTATCTCTAGAAGTTTATCTGCTTATACATCACACCAGAAGAGAGTTTCTTTCTCATACAATTACCAAGAAGCAAGCAAATATAAAAAAATAAAGGAAAACACTAATCCTGAGGCTGATTGGATGAGCTATAGTAAGTGTATGTATTGTTTTGGTGAATGTTATGCCACTGTCTTCTAAATTCATCTACTCAGCTCATTTAAGCCATCTTTCACCTCATATTTCAGCTTCTAATCTCCTAGAGGGTGACTAACTTGGAGGCCAACCCTTGAAAGCAGTTTGCAATTCTGACTTTTCTAGGAGACCGTAGGGATGTCAGATACAAAGTCAAGTCTTCAAGAGGCACTAGTTTTTCACCTTATCCTAACCCTGAAGCTTAGGACATGTAAAATTCACAGACTTCAATATCCCAAGGTCACATTACATGTCATAGTAAATTTTACTTACCTTAGGCAAAACAGTGATGTAGATCTTTATTTAAACATATAAATTAATTCACAAATATCTCCAAGATACCCAAGCCCATCCATACATCATTGTTTTTCAGTGAGGTTTTCTATAATTACATCTGTTAACAAATGTAGCAAATTTAATTAAAATTTAACTGGCAGTGCATGGAAGCAAAGCAGATTCACTTTTATTATGTCAAACACCTTATTTTATGCCATGCATGTTAAGGTTTACCACTCCTTAAGGCTTGCAACTGCAACATTTTAACTGATATCTGGAGGCTTGTAATTGTATGTGTGCACATCAATTATGGATTGGATTCAGCATTTTCAGATAACTTCACCAATCACAAAGAGAGCCCAGTGGTCTCCTGGCATTTTCGGAGCAGTTTGATTACAGGTGTAATACATACAGCCTTGTTAGCTCTCAGTGATGAGGGATTCCCTTCCCTGCTGGGTTCTAGCTGAGGCACTGACCATTGCTTTTCACTAACAATTTCTACCTGCTCCCAAGAGATGTTTTAATGAGCCCCTCCGACATGGCCAAAGGCAAGAAGTGTTCTCTGGGCCAGTGAGGTGAAGAGCCAAAGCTTAGCCTACTAGGCAAGCAGTAATTAATAAGGCATTTTTGATTCATCTCAATTCATTAACAAAGTTACTTTTTTTTTTTTTATATTACTGCTAAGCAACACAACGTTAAGTCTGTCACATTACTCACAAGTATTGAATGAAAAACTCGTGCCAAGGTACGCAAAAAAAATTAATTTATGACAAAAATAAATGAATTTAGAATACTAATTGGGAGAAAGCAACTGACAGATACAGTGAAAGATTGATTTTAGGGGAAATGGAGAAATCTGTTTTCTGTTTATTTTAAGGACAGGGAACGAATACTGATTAGAAATGTATAGCCAGTTAGGTTAGTGCAGCATTTGGTTAGGTTAGTACAGGATGTTAGATTTGTCTAAAATTTTCACCCAAACTTGTGGCTATCTGCCACTCAGGCAGAGTGACAGTGGGGCTGTGGTCTGCTGGGACTGATGGCAAGGGGTCCTTGAGAACCTTAGACCATGCTGCCCTGTGACAAGCAGTTTGTCAGATCACAAACAGTGCTCCTTTCCATAGAAAGTAACATTGCTTATTATCAGCAATAACCAATTTATGAGGAGACAAACTTTTGCTGGAATAATCTAAAAAAAAAAAAAAAAACCTACCTGGAGCCAATTAAGACATCCTCCAAATTTTTGTTTTCATCTGGTCGGGATTTTGGGAGAGACAACCAGCTTTGAGAAGTTGCTGGGTATTTTGTTTTCTTGCTCCTTTCCCCACGCTGAGGATAAAGAGAAAGACATTGCCAGGAAGAGGAGTAAAAAGAAATATTAGTTAAAAACAGACTGCATCAAAACTGGAGCTCTTTAGAGATATGGAAGGGGCATCAATCACTTCTGTGGACACATTAAGCTGTTACATATTATAGCCATCTCGGTTTAAGTGGTGTAAGGCTCATCTCATTTGCATTTGTTGTGTTACAATCTTGCTTCAGGCCTGTCTCCACAGTGAATAAGGTGGCTGTGCAAGGCAGCTTGTGGCTGGCATAAAGGATATGTCAGAGTCAAGCTGCTTCACTAATCAGCTTTGCTGGGGCAGATACATGATAGTCTATGTGAAGAAATTTAGATAATAGTATACAGCATCCACTGGAACTGTATATAGTGTATATAGGGCTTTAGACTAACTTCTAATCCTTCATGGAAAATTTGTAAATACTGCAGCGATGTTCTAGTGACCTCTAAAGGCAGCTGGTTCGCGCTGTGTAGCACTTTCTGTTAAACCTCCCGCTTTGTAAGACACATAATGCCAATGTTCCGCAAGGCTCTAAGCAGCGAATTTTCCCCAAAATATGATTTTTCCATTAAACCTTCCACGTTTCATTGCCACATTCCCAACTCCTCTCCATTGTCCGGAGCGGCTGCAGGTGAGCCCCCCATCTCAGCTCTCCTGCCTGCACCCCTTCCTCCCC
>KL287251.1:0-19207 GCA_000699545.1 Podiceps cristatus | reverse complement strand
CAAGAATGGATGGGGCCCTGAGCAACCTGGTCTAGTGGAAGATGTCCCTGCCCATGGGGTAGGGGTTGGAATTAGGTGACCTTTAAGGTCCCTTCCAACCCAAGCCGTTCTGTGATGAGAATAAACACACGTTTAACCGAAAGGCAGAGTCTCTCTGGCCAAACTCCATCTGTATTCTCTAGACACACACATCCAGATCCCTTCTATAATAAAGGGGAGGTTTGGAGATTAACAAGATGAACCAGAAACTCTTTACACATAAACTTGATTTTGACCTTGCCATCTCTCAGAGACCTGCAATAAATCCAAACCTCCTCCCCGCCTGTACAATGAGCAGGCTTACACTCACCTATATTCAAGAGATACAAGCACTAATTAAGTTCAACATTAAAAGAAACAGAGTTGAAAGACTTGTTAGTATATTCATGACTTTCCCAGCCTGTTTATATACCTGGATATGGTGCATATCCCCCATTCAAACCACAGCAAACCTGAGAGCACCATTTAGCTGTTCAGCAGCTTTTCCACAAAAAGCAAATTCCATAACTTGCAGTCACCATTATTTTTTTTCCTGTCTTGAACAGTAAGAGTTAGGAATTCCAAGGGAGGAAGTGATAAAGCCATGATTGTTAAAAAAAAAAAAAATCCAGTGAAGTTTCAGCATTATCCTAAGCAAAAAAGAATTTCCTCCTTAGTCATCCACAGGCAGGGTAAGCCGGCTCCCCCGTGAATTACAGAAGAGCTGGGAAAAACGCTTATCCGGGAGCTTACTTCTCTTCTTAGTACCTCAGTATTCAATTTTAAAGCAGGGCAAAGGTCAAACAAAAAACACCTGATGCTGATGTAAATACAGCCCTGGATAAAACTGCACAGGGACCCCATGGAAAGAGTTGCTCCTTGCAAAAAGCTTCATGAAAACCAAGCGACGGTGCCAGCAGGGAGGGCGACGGCACTTCAGCAGCCATTTGCCAGAAGGATGCTGCCAGCGGCGGGAGGGCACATCCTCACTGTGGGGGTGGCTGAGCCAAAAGGCAGCGACAGCCCCCCCGGTCCACGGGGAGCTGGGGAACTGTGGGGGTCCCAGCATCACTCAGCACCCCGCAAGGCATGCCCCCAGCACTCCCCGCTTTGGCCAGGAAAACGGGGGTGTCAAGCCCGGGTTCAAGCCAGACCTCTTACTGGGGCAGGGGACCACCTTCCAGAGGCACCAGGGCTGGGATGCATCTGTGCCTTATCCACCAACTTATCTATGATAACCCATGTTAAAATATATAGGGTATTTATTGCACAGCAGCAGAGCGTACGCTCAGGTCCCCTTTTTGCTGCCAAAGATTTGGGTCTCTAATACAACCTCCTGGTTTTGACACCACAAAGGTAAAAAGGAGGCAGGACAATGATGGTTTCCTGCAAACACAGAGCCTGCAAAACCACTGGATCCCCAAAACATTGCCAGGGAAAAAACAGGAGGATGCGTGTGAGATTTGTTTCCAGTTCAAGAAACATCCTCAGAATAAAAAACTGCCCAAAATAGTATTTTGTGTTTTTGAACTGGACTCCACACCACAGGACCAGAAGAGTGGGCAGGTGCCCTCCCTCAGCAGCACGCTGGCCCTATGGCAGCCATTTCTGCCTGGCAGTTTTTGTCTGCTGCCCAAAATCAGCAATCAGAGCAGTTTGGAGGTGATTAAAACTTAATTACAAACTCTTCAGATCAAGTCCCATTCACAGCTTTGAGACAGTGCAAATCCTGCCACCTTCACCAATCGGCCCCTCCGAGGGCCTCTCGCAGCCTTGGGATGCCAGCCAGCTTCAGAGGCTTTACATTTTCGTGGCATGAGACAAATTTCACTACAAGTTCCTCAATACTAATCCACATAATGCTGCTTAGCAGACAGGAGCCCAAGAAAACAGCCTGTCGACACCTTCGGCTTCGCAGAGCCCCTCAAATCACTGCAAAGGATTCAGGAGCCGAGCAGACACTCTCGCCTTGCTGGCTTTAGCAATGACACATCTTGTGAGAGTTCACTCCTTTGCAACCTGAAGCAACTATCTGCTGACTTACTGTGCTAAGTATTTACTGTGCATAGTAAGTCAGCACCTGCAGATGCAGGCGCTCATGGAAAGAGCAAAGATCATACATTAATCACCATACATTATTCTGAAAGTAATGACTATGATGCTTTAGTTGATAGAAAGTGCCAAGCAACATCTCTAAATGATAAACAGAGGACCATTCAACACATACTAGCAGGATTATTTCAGACCTTGAAAAATATATATTTATTTATAAAAAGAAATAGAAGTAAATAGAAATATGGTCTTGTGTATCCCCAATTAGGCGCCCTGCAAAGAGGGCACTAAGTTTGGGCACAAATGGCACACGCCGAGATGCTGTGAGCAAGTGCCCCAAGAGGGGGGCAGACCTAAGGAGTGAAAACATGCTGCAAAAAGAAGGGAAGGTTTAGTATAACCTAAGGACTGAGATACACAATTAATTTGCTTCACTCAAGCTGGTTCTCACTGCTGCCCAGCGAGCAAAAGCCAACGAACTCCAAACCACAAGTCCTAGGGTCAACAGCAGCAGGACCAGCGCAGGTCCATCAACATCCCTCGCCCTGAGCACCCCCCCCCCCCCGGCAGGGCAGGGAAAGATTGAAGCAAAATTTCGGCATCAGCGGCCTCAGCACTTTTTCTGAGCAGAGGAAGAAGCGAATCTAAAGATTCAGTTGTAAATATTTTAAAAGTAGCAAATGGACACTGGACAGCCAAGATAAGAAACTTTAAAAGCACTTACTTGCATTTGCTACCCCCCAACCCCTGCAAATCCAGCCTGCTGAAGTGGTAAGGTAGGTTGCCCACAAACTGAAAGCTGAAACTAGTTTCAGCCCCAATTCCAGAGAACTGGGAGTAATTTTAGAAGCAGGAAACCATCAAGCAAGAGATAGCATCTGTAGATTAAATCCTTTTCCTTTGCCAGGCTTCAATACATTCAACTCCCAAAACCTTAAAGAAAGTGAGACTCCCTAAAATATGCTTCATTGTCAAATTTATTTTACAGCTTTGAGGTGGGGTTTTTTGTTTGTTTGTTTTATTTGGGTTTTTTTCCCCCTTAAACCAGTAAATACTTGCAATTCCTTTATTTGCTGCCAGCTGGTTAGAGATTTGAAAACTTCTGCAAACCTGCAATTTCAGTGCTTGTTTGTGCCGGGAACTAAAAAATTCCTCTCGGGTGAGAGGGAGAGGGGTTAGTCATGACAAGAACATCCCTGCAATGTGCCAGGGCTGCTTTTCACTATCATCCAACCATTGTTAATACCGACTTAGCCCATCCGTGATTTTTACAGTTATGTGCTTTTGAAACACACACACACACACACACATTACCCTCACAAAAAGCCAAACTGAAGCTTTGAGGGGGTTTCTGGGGTTTTTTGTTGTTGGTTTGGTTTGATTTTTTGTTTATAATTAATAACATGCATCTGTCCATAGACCCACCTCCTAAAGGACATTTTGACCCAATGCTCTGCAACCTGACTGAAAGGCTTTGCTATTTTACCAGCAAACATTTTAAATGCTGATGGAGCTCATCATTTAACTAGCACCCAGGGATGCTCCTGGCAGCCCCCCAGCCCAGATGCTCGCGCTGACCAAGGGAAAAGCCCTTAAATTACACTCCCTTTGAAGCTGCCCAATGTCTGGGCAGGATGAGACTGTCTCTGAACAAAACCTGAGATCATTTTTCTTCCCCATAAAAGACAGCAGTAAATTTGCAAATGAAATACCGTTCTTCGTCAAGCCCTAACTCTTGGGCCACCCCCAGGTACTGGCAAGCTCTCAGGTCCCTGCAAGGCCTTGTGTGATTCCCTTTGCAAGGGGCAAGGGATACATCTACCACGGCTCTTCTTGCTCAGTGTCAGCACAGACCCACGCGAAGCAGAGGGCAAGCACCGCCGAGGCTGCTCAAGGCTATCCAGGTAACGGGCAGGTTTTGTTCGGTCTCCACGCAGGCGTCTCCAGAAGCACCACAGCGACTGCACCACCGGAGCAGAGCAACTGATACCCCGTCTTCTGGGGTGACCTTGAGCACTGCTTGTACTCCAGAACTGTAGCAAATACCTCTTCTCATGCTCAAGATCCATGAAGAAATCTGTGTACCAGCAGCGATCACACCTCTCCTGGCTCCCTAAACAAGAGGAAACCCAAGAAACTTCCTTTTGCATCAAATTATAGAGATGCTCCTCCTAAAAGACTGAGCAACAAGGGCTCAAGGTGACCAATAAACACATTTTGCCCATATACTCCAAGTCTTCTTCTAGAGGCTTTCAGGGCTCTAATTAAGTTTTTCCTCGCCTGCAAGGAGGAAAACCCAAGCTCCTAGTTACACTTAAAGATAAAGCTCAATTCGCCCCAACACACTGCTCATAAAGGACCTTTTCACATCTTACAGGAACAAGTGGTAATCTGGTCTGTAATGTCTTTATCAAACAGCTGGCCACAAAAAAACACAGGGATTTTGGCTATCAATGGCGTTTGCTTTAATTGTAGATAAAAAAGCTCATACTGCCAGTGATCCTCCTTTCTTAGGTGCCTTAGAAGTTGTTAGGAGCTAGTTAATAAAACACCAGGAATTTAAACGATGGAAAAGCTGTGTTCTGTAGCCCTGAGAGAGAAAAATGGGCTGAACAACTTTCCTGAACAACCCATACAGTGGGGCTTGCCCACCTATGAAAGTTAATTCAGGTTAAGGAAGGAAAACTCTTATCTCCCAATGAAGGGCTGAAACCCCAGTTAAAGACACAGCCAAATCCTGGATTTTTCACAGAGTGTCCTGAGCTGGAAGGGACCCACAAGGATCATCGAGTCCAACTCCTGTCCCTGCACAGGACAACCCCAACATTCACACCGTGTCCCTGAGGGTGTTGTCCAAATGCTTCTTGAATGCTGTCAGGCTTGGTGCTGTGACGGCTTCCCTGGGAGCCTGTTTCAGGGCTCCACCACCCTCTGGGGGACGAACCTCTTCCTAATATCCAGCCTCAGCTTCCCCTGGCGCATCTTCCTGCCATTCCCCTGGTCCTATCATTGGTAGCCAGAGAGATCAGCGCCTGCTCCTCCTCCTCCCCTTGTGAGGAAGCTGTAGACCGCGATGAGGTCTCCCCTCAGTCTCCTCTTCTCTAGGCTGAACAGACCGAGTGACTTCCGCCACTCCTCATACGGCTTCCCCTTTTAGTAGTGTCTTAATTTGGTGCTCAGGATCAGGAGGCTCTGAGCAAAGCCCTCACCAGGGCTGCTCTGCGGTGGCACCCACCAGGCTGCTCAGCTGGGGACAGATCCTGCACAGTCTGGCCATGCCTCCCCTCTGGCTCCACCAGCAGAAGACCCAGCAGAGCCAGGAGGACACTGGCATCCCGGGATGCCCAAGCTATCGGAAACACCAGGCAGGGGCATCACTGCAAGTGCAAATCAGCATTTTGCAGCAGATCTAAATGGAAAGTGGAGTTTGGCCTGATGAACCCAGATGAATTTCAGCAGTGTTTATTTGGGTTTAGTAAATTGTTTCTCTGTGCTAAAGGACAAAAAGCTAGGGGAGAAGAGAAAACCTGAATACCACTATACATAATGTTATCACGTTTCACACGTGGAGCCAAGCAAACATACAAAATTATCTGGTGACTTCACCAGAGGCGTAGATGTAGTCACTGGAGGAGTCAGCTGTAGAATACAGATTTTCTAATTGCCTTTCTGATCTCTCTTGGCCTTCAAGATGCACAGAAGAGGCATTACGTCATGAAGAAGAAATACAGTAATTTTTCAGTGCTTTCTATGTCATTTGAGCTGGACTGCAGCATGCTGAGTGAGCAAAGCAGGAGCACGGTTCACAGGGGGAAGTCAAATGCTGAACGTCCCAGTCCCAGGGCACATCTCTGCAATCAACGCCGGGGGTCTCCACCCTCCCCAAGGAGTGGGATCTTCCAGATGCTCCTGGGCTGAGCCTCCAGGCAGCCCTCCCCTGCAGAAGTCCCATCTTGGCATGCAACCAGGTTGCACAGGGGCTGACCACCAACCATCCCCACCAGCCTGGCACGATGCTGCTCTTCACTCACCAAATCCCCACGGTTAATTCTAGCCTCTGTTAGAGGCACAGCAACCGCTTGCCTTTCCTGCTAGTTAAAGCAAAGAACCTTTTTATCCTCAATCTTTGTCTACCATCTCCACTTGGCCTACGGGTCGCAGTCAAATTCAAGAGCAAGGCGACCGATTTTGTTTCCCCTCGTACACACTCCCCCCCCATTTCCTTCCTCTAATCAGATGTGAAATTGCGCTTACAAAGCAAGAAGATGAAACTTTTAACACCTCTCAAGTGCTGATGGGAATGCAGAATAAATGTATAGCAAAGCATTTTTAATCTTTTCCCTTCAGCACCTCCTCTTTACATAGTAAAAATAAATACGTTAAGCTAGATTCAAAGAGCTACCTTTTTCTCTACCCTTTAGAAGCAGCTATCTGTTTGCCAGCACGCTTGAGCAGATTCAGCCCAAGCCAGCACAACTGCCAAAAAGGATGATTTTTGCAACGAACTGATACCCACAGAGACCAACACAACAATCCGGTTCTGGTATTAAAGGAAAAAAAAAGGCTTGTCACCTTCACAAAAAACATCTAACTCATTTTAAATGACTATAAAAATGCAAATTTGGTCATTACCACTACAGCTATTGAGTTATCCATGTCTACATTGAACGGGAACAGTTTTAATTTTAAAATTTAATGTCATCTCATTTTTTATGGAATAAATCATCCTGAAAAGGATGTTCTTCAGCAGAAATACTGTTAAATTAAGAAGAGAAAAAATGGACTAAACATTCATGTCATCTCCTTTGAAACCAGACGATGAAGCCCACCCGATAAGCAGATCCACAAACGGCCGATGCCAGCTGCAGATTACAAACATAGCGGGCAGCTGCCCGGGAGCCTGGGGCAATCCAGGAGGAGGAATAAGGAGGGGTAGTTATGAGCACCTCCATCCCTCTCCTCAGATGGGAGCCTCAGGTTGGGCATCAAAACCTTCAGGAGAAGCTGAGTTCACCACTCCACACAAACCTGCATCTCAAATTGAGTCCATGTCCTAACAAGGAAAAGCCACCTCCAGAGCACGGCACCAAGGACTTTGGAAGGTCTTACCTTTAGCAGAAGCTAGTAATGAAACAAAATTATTTAATTCTTAAACATCAGGAAAGCAAACTGGCTAGTGAGTGAGAAAACCATCTACATACCTGCTGGATATGAGTGCAGCTGCACTGGAAAAATGCTGGGAGAAGAAAAAAATATCCTTCTGCTGGGTAAAGTAATGGCTCCAACTTGAGAAAAGGCAAGGGGAGGTATTCCAGTAAGGACAGCAAGTGGTTTGCTATAATCCTCAGGACAGAGCAGCTTCCTTCCCAAATGACACAAGGTGACCCAGGAAAAACAGGGTAAAAAGATGGTAGGAACTTCCAGATGCTTTCATCCACAGCCGATGTCCTCCAGAGGGTTCTGGGAGTTCATAGATCCCATGATTCTCAAAATCCTTGGGAGTTACCGAGAGGATCACACTGCTGGGCACCTCCAAACGTTACTCCAGACTGGTGGGACTGGTGCAGAGCTGGGACCTTCAGAGGGAGGAAAGGGACAGGCCATTACACGACAGCAACATGGGCTCTTCCCATGTTAGATGAGGTTTATTCCCATGCAAACTTGTATCTTTTGACAGTGGGAAGTTTTTAGGGCTGAGTTTGGATATTTTTTTTAAATCTGCGTAGCTTATTTACACAAACATGACAGTGAGCACCACCTGGTGCACCGCAGGTCCACCACCTCCAGATGCCTTACAGGTACCAGGCGATGGGAGAGGAGGAGGAGAACAAGCCAGAAATTGAAAAAAACTTTTCATCTGACCAACAAACACATCCTTCCAAAACCCTCTTTTTTGTGTACATCAGGGGAAAGAAGAAAGTTTTCCTCCCCTCTCCTTTTTCCTTTCCACCCTTCTAAACCTCATTACTGTTTTCTCCACCAGGGAAGAGAAGGATGGAAAGGGCTGTAAGGCAGCAGGTCAGCAGGACCACCCACCGCCTTCCCGATTTCAGAAGAACACATCCATCCATGGCTTGCATCAGAAGTCTGCACCAAGGTCTGGCCCAATCCATCAGCTGGATCCTACCCCCAGCATCCCAGAAACACGGAGTTCTTGAGTACAACAAACCTCTTTGACCTCCTACCAGGCAGAGCAAATGCTTCTCACCTCCACGCTCAGAGAAAATAAACACATACCAGCAAAATGGCTCAAAATACCCACAGAATTAGTCATAAAGGCTCTAGTATTTGACACATATAAAGCCATCATAATGTGGGGAGGGATTGGTTTGTTTTGGTTTGTTTTTTAATCTGATTTTACTAATTCTGCTGCTGGGAATAGAGTTGCCGGGATTTTTTGTTTGTTATTTTAAGATATGAAAACTGTCGCACAAACACAGGCAATTGCCAGGCCCGGAAATAATGCCTAGCGAGCTCTGAAAGGAAACTCAAATAGCTCTTTGCCCAACGTTGCTTTCTAGTTCACCTGTAATAAATACAGCAGAGAGAAGCTGAGAGTGAAAAGGGATATTTTTTCACTTTGTTTTAGCTGTAGCAGCACAGGAAGGTGATATCATTGTGTAATGTAACCAAGCAAAGGAGTAATGAAAGTGCAAGCAAATAGATCAAATAGCAGAGGTTTAAATAAAAGGTGTGATAATCATTTGTTTCGCTAATTGTGTCAATAAAGTCCTATCTCTCCTCAAACAGTGGAAACGTCATCAGATATTAAAAAAAAAAAAAAAAAATCAAGTGAATAATTAAATGTACAAAACCCCATCACTTTTCTTCCCAGATGCTGTCTTTAAAGGGTTGATTAGAAGAATCATGTGGGGTTTTTTAAATAAAATTCTACTGACTTTGATCATGTTTAAGTAATCTCAAGTATAAAACCTTCTTCCTCCCTCAGGAAAACAACATTGACTTCTTTGCAGTAGAGATGTAGCCCTACAGCAACCCAAGCTAACCTGCCACCAGCGGGACTGGACAGCACTGTAATCCACCAAAATCTGATGTCTTTGGGTTGTTAACTACAAAACCAAGCACACAAATCAGTACAAGGCAACTGGCAGTCTGCAGACAGGCTCAGACATGGAGCTGCAGTTGAAATCAGCTAATTCATGGAAAACCAAGTCTGAATTGCCTTGCCCTTGCTTCTAGTATTTTTCTAGGGATGGGGAGAGTTAGGAAATGAAATATTCCCTAACCTCCCCCCATGTTAAATGAACCAAAGCTGTAGAAGGTCTGACCCAAACGCCCCCAAGCCAATTAAAATATTTTGGAAAAGAACTCAAATCCCCCCAAATAACTCCCATCCCACCAATTACACAGCGAACCTCAGCTATTTTGATGACTATATGACACTCAAAATGCCTGTAAAACCTATTTCTCTACTGCAAGAACACCTGCCTAAAATCCTTGAGCTAACGGTTTTCTCTATAAACCAATTACCTGTAAAATATGAGCATGCAAACAGAGATAAATCTCTGTCGCCAGAGAAATAAGACTCGCCCCATAGCCTCAGCCTCTTGTCATGCTGTGCCCAGAGCAGCAGCAGGGCTTTTGTCCCGGGCTCCACCACGGATGTGTCAATATGTACTTTGACCACTTCTCCTGGGAGACGAGCCCAACGGTCCTCACTGTCCAACGAGCAAAAACGTCATTTTCTTGTTTTCTTCCTTTTACTTCCCCCTCTGCCACACACACCACCACTCACATCACTCCCATCATCTGCCTTCAAGCCCAGCTGGGTGAAAGCAGGACCTGTGGGCTATGGAAGAGCTCAGCGACCAGCATCCCGCACATGCTGTGTTTTCACATAAACATATGGGCCTTTTTAGTCAGGTTATAAGGGTTGGGACAATTGATAAACCAATGTCAGATGATTAATGTTCATTTTAAGCATGCATCTTCATGGTATGGGGGATGCTCAGCACCCTCATCCCTGGAGGTAAGGAGAAGATACTGTCACAGTGCTTCCCAATTTGTGATGCAGATGAAGTTCAAACTCTTGTGCCCAGGAGAGATGCCTGAAAAGTCAACCTTCCAGTTCCTTGGCCTCTGCCCTTAAAATGCACCAGGTCACTCTGCCAGCTATGAAGATCCTACCTCCAGCTCACTGCACTCCAAGCTCTCAGCAGTCTTGAAGGGCCTTCCTTGCAGACTGCCTATGAGTGTTGCCTAACCAACAGTTTAGGTCTTGACCTAAATAACTTACTTAAGGTCAAGCTGTAGATTGGCACCAAAGCCCTGCAAAACAACCAGATTTTGCAAGTCATGGACCAGCACTTGAAAAACACATCCATCCTCCTCATCTCTTGAAAAACAAATCCATCCTCCCCATCCCTTGATGAGGAATAACTCCATTAGTCATACACAACAAGGGTTCAATCACTCACGATGCACCAAGCACAGATCCAGCTCCTAACAAACAAGACATCATCCTCAACACAGAGAGCAACGCTCTGAGCCCACGGCTCCTCTCCAAGGGCAGCAAGAACAAGCCAACACGAGCTGAAGGAAACCAGCAGTGAGCAAAGCATGCCCCGCTATGGAGAGCCCCCGGATGATTAATAGCCACGTGAAAAAAGTTAGAGAGAGACTCCTTGCTAATTAATTAAGAAATACAGAGGGGAAGAGAGAGGAATAGGGAGTTCCACCTGATAAATTTTGATCATTAAAGAGTCCCAAGCGCAATGGCTCATTTTAAAAAACAAAGGGTGTTTTCTGTGCCTATATTTTTTGTTTTAAGGAAAGGGCTGTTTTTCCACTTCAGCATGTTCATTACAACCAGCCACGTGAGTCAAGTGCACTACGGGACCTGTTAAATCTCACAATCTGCTGTAGTAAGCACCAGCAGTAACTTTATTATGGGCAAGAATGTAAGCGGCAGCGTTCGCCTCCACTGCTCCACACACCAGGCGCTGCGGGCAGCGTGTGCTCCGCTCTCCGACACCGATGTCCCCTCCTAAATGCAGGGTGAACATCCCAAAATGGTTTCATCACATCCCCAGGCAGAAGAAGATTTCCAGATTCAGAGACTGCTTATCAAAGTCAGTGCTACCCAGCAGAGGAAGAAAAAAATAAGGAAAAACCACCAACTTTCTATTTTTCTATAAATTCTCCAACTTTTTTTAAGCAAACGGTTGCAGGTATATTTGTTGAAAGGCAGCAGTTCACTAGAGTGGGTAGGTAACCCAGCCACCACGGGACAATGGTTTTCTCCTGGTTTAGTGAGCCAAAGCAGGCTCAGCACCAGCGCTGGCAGAAGGAAGAGGGCAGGATCAGTCCTAGACTGTCCCCTGCAATAACATCCAGCTGGTGAATCAGCTCAAGCCATCTCTGAAACATCTCCTTGGCTGTCACATCCCTGTTCTCAGGTAAGTAATTTTAAAAGAGCTATAGAATGAACCTAGCATAGTAATAAGAATTGCAAAATCAGGGAGTTTCAGGTCAGTCGAACTTGTGTTTTGAATCAGTGAGGAAGCGTGAACTTCTTTATGGAGTCACGGAAGGGCACCGGTAACAGTCTCTTCTACCATGTGCCTATCATATTTACGTCCATATAATAGAAAAAATCAACAAAACCCTATAGCCAAAATACTTCAAATATTCTTCACCTCATACACATACACAAAAAAGTCCTTTTCCCTCCTCACTTGGCAGCAACAGGTTTCTGGAGTAACCTGACTGCTTTTGAGGGCTTCACAAGCTTGGCCAACAGCCACATCCCAGGCAGTCTCTAGAGACGGAGCTTTTGCTCCTAGATTAGAAAAAGCAGCTATGGCTGGGACATGATTAATGAGGGGAGAGCACTTCACAGATGCTCCAGCAGCCTGTGACCAAGTGAAGACACTTGCACACCCAGTTAACAATGCAAATGAGGAGGAGACCATTACAGTTGATGTCCCTGCCCAACAGTCTGAGACAATCTCTGTCGTACAACCCACTGTTTGTCTTAGTATTTTAGGAAAACAAGGTGAGATGGAGGCAAGAATCATTTCCACCTACCACTTCCACCCTACCATTTTTCATTCTAAAAGTCAATTCCTTTCTGGGAACTCCAACCAAAAAATGTTTGAAGGAGCAAGATAAGCACAAAAGGACTGCCCAGTAGATCGAGAACTCCAACCTACACTCCACTCCAAGACGAGTCATTTGATAACACAAAGTGCAACAGAAACATGCTTCCAAGAACTATTGATTCTTCTACCAGTTCCACAGGAAAGTACACTTTTTTAAATGTGAGCCTAGACATTCCATTGAAGGTATAATCACAAAAATTCTTCTCCCTTGCATCCATCCAGGACTCTTCACCCACACTCCCTATGGATCTGCCAACGAACCTGAACCAACACCCAAGAGACCAAGAGGCTGTATGTTTACAGCCCAAGTTCTCACACAAAATGCAGGTCACAACTATGCTATTTTGCCTTCGCAAAAAGATTCCGAATGAGGACCACAAGCAAGGACATTATTTGAAACACTGCTGAGATGCCTTACAATGAACCCCATTCTTCTAACCCCAAAGGGTTTTGAAGACAAAAAGTAAAATGTTAAACAAATGACCCACAATCTGACATTCTAAGCACCTAATGTCACCTTGGACCACTTTCAAAATAAAATTTAATAAACTTCTGCTCCATCTGTACCAGCTGACATAGTTCTACTAAGCGAAACGACTTTAGAATGTTCCCTAACAGGGAGTGGGGGCAAATACTCCTCTAACAAAACAGACTGTTGCACAGAAAAGACCAAAGGAGCAAACTGTAAGGTAAATATTAACTAGCCTTTTTATAGTGTTCAAGACAGGAATGTAACCCACCCCAGTAACTGACAGTACCAAGAAGAATCATTTTCTATCATGCTATTGAAATCACCTCTAATATGGAAAACAAATTCCTCTTTGCAAAAGATGCCTTACAATGAATTGAAGAGTGTAATTCTCAAGAATACCAAGTTGCCTCACCTGAAAAAAAAGGAAAAATCGCAAAAAATCCTCACCAAGTCTATCAAGAATGACCATTTCAGTCCTGAACCTCTTCCCTCTCAGCCAGACAACCTCACACTCTGTCTGAGATGTAATCGGGCTCCTTGGCTTGGAGCCCCCTGACCATTCCATGACGCTCCAAGAGCATTGGTCACTCGGTAACAAGCTGACTCATTAAAAGCATTTTTCTTTTTCCTTTAATTTCAGAACACCTGTGCAAGGCCCCAGCACAAAACGCCCCTCTCTTGCAATGGTAACTTCAGCTGGGTGCAGGTGAGACCAGGAGCTCCGTAACCCCAGCGCTCTCCCTCCAGCGCCCATCCCCATCTCACAGCAGCACAGAGCACTGCAATGCCGACCGCCGCTGAGCTCGGTTCCCAACACTGCTGGCAGGAGGGGGAAATTAGACTTGCAAATGCCATGCAAACGGATGTAAGGCGAGGGACAGCAGCCTCCTGCTCCCCCAGGACTGGGGATTCTGGCTTGAAAGCTCTTTTACAGAAATGCTGACCCCCAGGCTGAGCTTGAGGAGATAAGCTGTGCACCTCCAAGTACTGGAGGAATTGGGGTTTTGTTTTAGTTGTTTGCTTTCTTATTTTTAAATAGTCTCATTTAAATCGATAATCTCTACCCATCAACTTCAAATACCAGAAGAAAAATCAAGAGCTGTGCATCAAAATGAAAGGCAGGTTCGTACCTGGGTGGAGGAAGGGCTCTTCCTGACATCTCTGTTAAGTGAAAACATCAATCAGCCAGGGAGGGCCAGTGTCACCCCCCCTACACGGTACAGACCGACCCCACACGGTACCCAGCCATGCTGCAAGAGCAATCGCAGGTCCTTCACCTCTCTCTTCAACACATGAGATATTTCAGAGTTATTGGGGCCTGTCCTGCCTCTATGCACTGTCCGGGAAGGAGGTACCAATGGGTCACCACCTTGCCAGAAGCAGAGCCACACTAGTCCAAGCTACATCTGATCTTCCCTGCTTCACATGGGCTTGAGAAATGGAGGAGGGCACACAAATGGTTGCAGGCTGTGCAGTGCTATGGGATGGAGGCAGTGGAAAAGGCCATGTGAGTATGTCTCACACCACTCATCCCATCACGTTTTGTTTTAGAAGTGAGAGTCAGCACATGCTTTTTGCAACACCCCTCTGAAAACCCACCAGAGAGCAGCGCCAGGGGACAAGGAGTGCAATGCTTCCTGGGACGTTAGTCCTTATTCTCCAGGACTCCAGCTTGTACAGCCTCACACTTCATCCCTGCCTTTTCTTCTGCTCTTCCAACTCATTTTGGTCCTACACACACGGAGGGGAAGCCCTCTGGACAACCACACTTCAGGGCTGGATCTGTACCTCAACCCAGCTCCAGCTAGTTACTGACACGGCTGGACGTCTCACAGGCTTCAGCAGTCACAAGTGTGATGAAGTCTCTGTGGCCTCGTCCCACCAGGACCACAAGAGACCTGACAGACAGACTCATCACAGAGCAGAAGCTTCACTGTTCAACAAGCAGAACACACAGCAGTGGCAGAAGCACTTCCTCGACAGCACCCCCAGGGTTATGATAGGGCTTCTGTTGGCCAACCCTTCCTTGCAGGACATTTTTGCAAGCTTAATGCGGCAAAAAGCACTATTTTCTTCACTTCAAGCCAAACCTCCATAAGTCTTTGTCAGTACAGATATGCGAGTAAAGTCCTTCTGGCAAGACCCTGAGCTGAAGGAGGTTCCAGAAGCCATGAGGTCTCTGTCTCTAACCTTGATGCTGGGGGGACATCAGCTCTGTCTTACGAGGGTTAAGTCTCCCATGACCTACACTGTTATAAAACAGAGTTATGTGACGGGTTTAAAATCACCGAGTTTGTGGAGGGTTTTTTTGTAATCCCTCAACAACTGAACCAGGAGATTCCCACAGCAGATACAGATCATCACAACCTGGTAATCAACATACAGGAATAGTACTGCAGAGCTCCTCCTCCCCATTAAAAGGAATCAGAGGGGTTCATGTTTGTAAAGATTTTATGAAGTGTTACCAGTACTTCTTCCATTTCTGAGATCAAATGTAATTAAAAAAGTCAACTTATAATAGTTGAAGCTACTTAGCCAATTAAATGTCTACCTCCACACCTCCAGCAGCAATCTCCTCAGGACAAGGGGACAAGCACACATCCAATAGCCAGAGCAAAATGTCGCACTGCTTCTTATGATCACAGAAGAAAAGTGGATGGGGATGCATGAGAGCCCACCACCACTTCTGAAAAGCCCTTGGTGACTCCACAGTTGCTACAAGCATGCAGGAGGCAACCACTAGCTACAACAAAGACCCAAATGGGAGATGAGAGATGATAAAGAGCTGGACTGCACAGAAAAGTAATTTTTGTGTGAACACTGCTAGGGGAGAACCCTCCCAACCAACTGACTTCTCATTTTCCAAAAGAAGCAAAAAGGCCCTTGTTATATCCGGTGGGGATGCCGCCACTGTGGAGTTTCACTTACGGCCGGTGAAGCGTGCAACAGCTACAAGGGCACAAGAACCATGCAGTGATCACGGTCCTGCCCGTTGGAGAGGAGAAGCTCTGGATAAGCCTGAGTGGGAGGCCAATTAGTACACTTTTTTTTCTTTTTTCTTTCACTCTTTAATTCTTTTAATTCCTTACAAGAGAACAGACAATTGGTATTTATCCACCTGCTGGAAACTGGCATTCACCCAGGTTTCCACCCCACTGTTCACACCCCAGGCAGGCACCATTTCACCTCCCTTGTCCCCAGCGGGCTCAAACAAGAGCCTCTGTCTTTCCTCGGGTCCCATATGCATGCACGTGGCAGCAAGGAAACCATATCAAGCTTTTGTCTAGACCCAAAGACGTGCAAGAGTTCTCACAGGTACGAGATGGAATTGCTACTCCATCTTCAGAGCTGCTCAGCTGCATCCTAACACGCAGCCCGGTGTGCCCCCATTTGGCACTGCTGCAAAATTCCCAGGAAATTGGGAAATGTTGCTGCAAACCCACTTCTTGTCTTTGCCAAAATAAACCATGGCTTCCAACACCCAGCTTGGTCACCATGAACCATCCTGGTTCCCCAGAGCATGGCTCAGTCTGAAACCTACAGTCACTTTTTGCTACCTTTTATTTATGATTTTCAGTCTGCAGTATTAGTTACCAGTTTACAACAAAAAGGGAAAAAAAAATCCCTAAACCAGCTACAAAAAATAATCCTCCTGCTCGTTACATTTTCAGTTCTGTATCTTAGACCTGTTCTTTAAGCCTTCAGGATTTAGGCAGTCACCATGAAGGCTAAAAACATGCTTTATAGTCAAAATAAACGCTGACATTCTCACAAGACTATGCCACTCCAGGAGCAAAGGAGTTGTGCTAAAATTACAAAAGTAGCTAACAGCAAGATTAATTAGATCCTATTAAAACAAAACAAACAAACAAACAAACAAACAAACAAAAAAAAAAAAAAAAACACACAACAGAAGACACCAGCCCTTTACTTTTCCAAGGTACAATCATCCACCTGAGGCACCTCTTTTGCAGTTGGATGTTTGCTTTCATCAAACCACCACCACTGCAGCCTACTGAAATCTCTCTATTACACTGGATTTGCCATTCTCCCTGTTAAACCGTCCATACTGCCACTGCTTAAACTCCAAGAAAGTAGAGATGTGCCTGCCACTGGAGCCAGGATGGTGAGGCTGGTCCTCTGAAAGCAGTGGGATGAAGACTCAGCAGAAGACCCCAGTGCTGGCAAAGTTGGATCGCTGTGGCATCAAACCAACGCAGGTCTGTCCCCACAAACACCAAATTGATTTGCTGGTCCAACGAGGCCAAAAGGGGACGTTTCTGAGCCCACTGCTCTTCTCTGAGCTATTCTGGACCAGCTGAACTCATTAACCCCAAGGGAAACCCCCACTGGTCTTTGCTGGGAGTGTTTTTTTGTGAGAAAAGCAAAACAGCCCAAAGTTAGTTGAGAAGCAGTGAGGGGGTAAGGGCCAAGAAGGAAAAAGCCATTTTTTAATGAGCGTAAATTACCCCTTGCACGGCTGATGTGTTTTAAGCTTAATGTTTGGCTCCCTTTAAAGCTGAATTCTTGGTGGCTGCCTCCTCCTCCGAGAACCGGACAGAAGCCCAGTGGTAATGACTTTCCCTGTGCACTGTCACGCTTGGCTTGAGGTCCGAGCATCCCTGCGGAGCCCAGGAGAAGCCCCACGTGCTCAGGGCTGGCACATGGCTCCACAGAGGCAACTGAGGTGAAGATTTCAAAACATCTCTGGGAATAGCAGCACAGAGACGTTTTGGCAGATCAGGCTCTGTCTTCCTTTTGCTTTTTTTAAAAGCTCCCACTCATTAAGGGCACATGTTCAATATTCCATAAATAATAACAGAAAGTGTTTGCCATTAAACTGAAACCCATGGAATAATTTGGCTCATTTCAGTTGCCAAATCCAAATAAATGCCTGCCCACTGCTACAGGCAGCTTTAACGGGCAGCTCAGTGAAGCCAACAGGCACAAGCTCAGGACCTTCTTGAGGTGAAAGAAAATACTATTATTAGGAAAGATTTCATAACAAGCGTAGGATTAGGCTTCATCCAAACATAGACGTTGCATTGGTTTAACTAAATCCAGCATGGAAAAGTTTTATTTATTGCATCATACAGTTACATTATGAAGTTAACAGCCCAGGAGTCATTTTTCTGCTGATATCCAAGGGCAAGCCCCTCCTGCTGATGCAAAAAAGCCTATCAAGGAATCAACTCCATCCATACCCACCCCATCCTGTGCTCACTGCCTTGTGCCCGCAGGGCACCACGGTTTTAATCCCCCTCACCAAAACCAAGTTAGCCCTACCAAGTCCCCATTCCCATCACTCTGCTTTTGCCTACCTTGCCTCCATCCTTTGTCAAGATTATTTCAGCCACGTTAAGAGATAAAAACCAGAAACACAAAAAACAAGACCTTAGAAAACACATCTGGCTCCTGTACAATCCTCTCTGTGTTTGCCAAATAAATACACAGCCTAACAGTGGCAGGGAACTGCAGGGAACTGGCTGTTTGCTCCTCGCCCCCGGAGCTGCCTCCCACCAACCCGGCACCATGCGCAAACAGGGCAGCGGTCAGGCTCCAGCTCAGCTGCGCGGTTCGATGACCTCCCTGGGTTGGCATCCCCATCATTCTGAAGCTTGAATGTGCACACAAAAACAACTAACCTTCCTGCAACCCAAAGAGAAGATGTTTTAAACTTTTATTCCGAGACTGGTGATGTACTGCACCTCCTCTCACCCATCTATTGCTACTAATATTTTTATTTTAGTCATATCCAGGCTCTTAAATGTTTAACACCCAGGTTTTCCAAAGAGCTTGCATGCTGCTTCTGAAATGAAAGCAACATGTTGGTGTTCAGAATAGAACGCCCAGAAAAATATCTAAAACCAGGATTATTTTGTTACTACATTAGCATTTAAAGGCATCAAATGAATTCCTAGCCACATACCACTTGCTGTATGTGAATGCAGTTAAACACTGTATTGACATACAAGGCCCGCTCCCTGAGCCTCAGCAGAACTTACAGCCCAGAAAGCCTCTTTTCTTTCACAGGGACGAAGCTGCCTGACGGTGCGGGGTTCACTCTGCCAGCACGTCTCAGGGTTAGGCATTACGGCCCTCTCTGCTCTTCGCTGGCAGCCCTGCCTCTGCCGCCATGCCGAGAGCGATGCAGGTGAGCACTCTTTCATTTGCTCCAAGAGGAAAAAAAAGGGGGGAAAAAAAAAAAGTGAGAAGGGAAAATGCCTGGAGCTGGTACAATTGCTCCTGCAGCACCGATCGTGCACCGCTTCCAGGGCTCCCCTGTCCCAGGCTCAGCTAAAACCTCCACATGGGCTTCTCAGGGGTAGAAAGGCCCACCAGCACGTCTACCAAGCCCACCCGTCAAGTCTCTTACCTACTGTGCAAATACACTAACACGGGGAACAGAAGATCTGTTTTCATTTACGTGCCCATCCTTTATCGCCAAGAATGGAGAGAGATTATGGCAGGCAGATACTCCCTTTCCTTAACTGAAGCAATGGTAGCCCAAACCAGAAGTCCTCAGCCCAGCCTGCAGGGA
>KL287250.1:8400-39930 GCA_000699545.1 Podiceps cristatus | reverse complement strand
ACACTGATCCAGAAAGCACTGAAATGTGATGTGGGATGTTCAATATAGAGATCAGTGCTGGCTTCCCTCCATGTCAAACACAGGAGAAAATACTACTGTTTTATAAAAGCACTTCCCCAACTTCCCATAATTGAACTTATGAGTGGCCTGGAAGACACTCTTTATTATTCCCTCATCCATTTGTTCAGAGATATGGACATATGAATGCTGGAAACATCTAAGGCCTTATCTAGCCTGACCTGCTGAATAGCAGACTATAAAATTTTGTCCATTAACCTCATCACTGAGCCCAGTAACTCATTTCCAGCTAAAACATCTCTTCCACTCTTGGTCTGAAGAGACCATGTGGTAGATAATCCACCGTTTCCATTAATAGTTTCTTTTAACGGCTAGACTGTCTCTCCATTTAAAGCAGGAATTGTCCCTGCTGCTCCTGTCGTGTGCCTGATCCATGGTTCGCTCTAGTTAGCAGTTGAACACGTGAAGGTCAGGACTAGGCTGGAAGGTTGCTGTAGGTTAGGAGGGAGGTGGTTTGGGTAGAGGGGATGGTATATAGGAAGCTTGAGGCATAAGATGGCCGTGTTTTGAGTGATAGCCCTTAGTGCTGGGCTTTATTGGTGGCTCAGTGAGGGCTCAGGCCAGAGCCAGTGCTGCTGTGCCAGGGGATTGCAGAGGTGTTTGCAGAGCTGGAGGGGGTGCCGGGGGGATCGCTGGAGCTCTGCAGAGGATGGCTGCTCGCTGCCTCAGCTGCGCATGGCATCAGGGCTGATTCAGCAGGTTCCTGCTGCGTTGCCTTGGTCAAACTAGATGAAAAACTACAGTGTTCCCCCATACCCTGCCTGGCTGTAGTGCTTTTCTGTCTTTGTTATCACAAGACCTAAATTCACTCACAAAATCATTCAGCTCCTTGTTTATCTGCTTCCTGAGGCTCCATAATTACAGCTGCTGCTGAGACAGCAGAGCCTGGTTCGGGAGACCACCAGCACTTTCTGCAGAGCGACCGTGTGAGTCAGTGGACAGATTTGCCTTTCTCCGGACTGAACAAATACGACGAGGCACAGCCTGCTCCACGCTTCCGTAGCACTGCATGAGCAAACGAGCAGCAGCCCGCTGGCTCCAGCAAGGTGAGCAATATTTCACTGGGGAAAAACTGTGGGTGAATGTTGTGATAGGCAGCCTGGCAGCTGGAGGTTGCCTCCTGAACAGCTTTGGATTGACCATCTCTGTTTGCAGAGTGCGTTTTTTTAGGGCTTGTCATTTTTAAAGGCATGGATTTTAATGTGTTTTCTTTGGATGGCGATTTGACAGCAGAGGAATCGGCTCCAAGAAGGAATGGCATTCCTTGACTCTCACCTCAGCATGCCTTGACTGGAAGCTCTGGCTGTCACTGGTACCCAGAGAGAGTTTTGTTGATGAAAAACGTTTCTTGGACCCCTCCCATGCAAGTGCTGAAAGAATGAGCCATTTGTTTGGAGAATTGTCTTCTTCCCCATGGGCAGGTGCCATTTTGAGTGAAACCATCTCTAACACCACACACACAACTCTCACGGATGTTGCACAGCACCATGGCAAAGAACAGATGTCAAGGTTCACAAAGTGGGTGGAGATTGCCAGATATTTTTGAGCTGATGGATAATTGACATCAAGAAATGTTCACAACTGGCTGCTCATGAAAGCCTTTGAGGAGCTCTGGAGCCTGTGATTCCCTCCCTCCTGACAAACCCAGTTTCTAGCAGGTCGGTGTTTGCAGCTGGGGCAGTTTCACTGGGTAATGCTCATTGGCAAAGCGCAAAGTTTATGACCCTATAAATGACATGATGGCTTTTGTTCTCTTCTTGGATACATGGTGGAGGATACCTCAGCTGTAGTGGAGTGAGCCAAGGTCTGGAATGAGAGGCAGGCTTAAAGAGCTCAGCCCACTTGGCTTGCTGAAAAGAAAGCTTGGAGGCAATGTAATCGTGGTAGGTAATTCCCTGCACCAGGAGAAGATTTCTGATGTGTAACAGATATAAGAAGATCCAGTGGATGGAAGTTGAAATTAGGTTGGAAATAAGACAACTATGGAGCAACACAGTAATTACCCAGTGGAGCAGCTGACGGAGGCCAGGGGGAAATGCATTCTAGCATGGATGCTTCACCTTGAACCTGGATGTCTTCCTGGGAAGGATGCTCTAGTTCAGCCATGTGTGAGCTGGGTAATATTACACACTGATGGGAAAAACAAACTGAAAAATGGTGTCCTGGATCTTTTCAGACACTGGGCAGCTCTCCCTTGTGTTGCTGAGCTCACTGCAGAAACAGTTATTTCACCGTTGAAAGGCAGTAGCTTCTCTGGGTTCTGCACCTTCTTGAAGTTACTTCAGGTGCAATGCAGAGGGCTGGGTCTAGATTCCATGAATGGAGAGAGCTGCTTACCTGTTGCAAGGACAATGCAGAGCACTTCAGTTTGGTGTTATAAGTAGCCACATTTGGTCTCTCTCCAGCCTGTTAGGGGATAGGTGTGGGAAACACAGATATGCGGTGTGGCTGGCCAACTTGGAAATCATGAAGTAAAGAGAGAGTGATCATGCTAAACAGAAAAGTTGCTGCTTTTCATTTTTTTTTTTTCTTTTTTTCTGGAAAACAAAATAATACTGGGACAACTGAATTGTTTCATTTTACCCCAATATTTTCCTTAATTTTTCAGGTTATTTCTGACTTGTATGTTCAACCATTTTTCTTTAAAACATGATTGGCTTTTAGACAAGCAAATAAAAACATCACTTTGGAACAAAACAGTGAAAAGTCTGGTTCTGAAAACTGGCAAAATGATCTGGTTGTCAGCTCTGTGCCAGGTATCACCTTCTCTCTCTTCCGGCTGTCTGTACGTCGAAATCTGCTTACGACTGCTGCTGAAGACCTCAGCGCCGCCAAGGCGCGATGCTCCCAAGGGAATCGATGCCAGGGTTTATATCGCACGCGTTTCAAGGCTGTAGTGACATTCTGGGAGTGTGGGCAGTGCTGGGTGGCCAAGCAGGTGCCATCAATGCATCCAAGGGCTGCCTATGCGCTTTCTCGGTGGGAGCAAAAGTTGGTTTTGTGTGACAGGACTGTCTGCAGCCCCTGTTCCAGACATATGAGGCAGCAGAACCACATATCCAGGACCAGAAGCCATTTCTATATGGTGTGTGTGTAGTGTTTTTCTCCTGAAAGGCTTAGCTATGATAAGGCAAGGTGGAATGAGACATAAATCACAATCAAATAGCTATGGTATGATGCTGGTTTTCCTCTTTCTCTTTGTGATATTCCTCTCAGTTCATCAGTTTTATAGCTGGGGCTTGGAATGGCTCTGTGCCTGATTCTTGTTTAAAAAGTTGCAGATATCTGTTAATGTCGGGCAGCTGCTGTGGCTGTCGTAGCATTTCTGGGCTGCAGGTCAGTGTAAAGGGATTTGGGTAGCATGGTTCCATCTGAGGGGCTGTCTTGTTAATTCTGGTACATTGGATGACTCCTGGAAGTAGTTTTCCTGGGCTATCACAAGACTTTTGTAATAAATCTTAATGGGGCACCCCTGCTATGATAAATCAGTTGTTTCTCTAGTAAGGTCTTGGCTTATGGTCCCCAGGGAAAAGGGGAGGAACCTCAAACCTTGCGTCAAGACGATGTCAGTGGTTACCTGGCTGTTTACCATCAGGCTAGAAAACATTGCAGCAGTCACCCAAAATCCCCAGGACGTTGTCTGCTGTTTGTAAAAGTCAGTGTTTGCCTCCCCAGGTGAACAACTGCTCTTGAATGAGGTGCTTTGTTTTAACCTGAGTCCATTGGCTGGAGGGATTCTTCTCTCTCCTTACCTCTCCTGTTAAAAAGGATCCGGGGGGGGGTTTACATCCGAGTCAAGAGGAAAGGTGACAGAATCAGAAGTAAAGCCCACCTGAGCAAACGCTGCTGCTGCCGCTTTCACTTTGTTGGTGAAAGCAACCAGGGCTCTTGCTGAGCACTGGTGCAATTGGGGTGGGACGTGGGAAACGCATAGAAGGCAGCGGCTGTCCTCTTGTGGATCTCAAAAACTGAACGAAAGCAAGCTGAAGACCGAGTTGACCAGTTTCCCAAAGGTGTGTGACACATGAGGCCAGTCCTGCACCTTCACCAGCCCCCCTTTTCGCTTCCTTTCCGTGTTGCATCTTGTTCTGGGTATTTTCATAAACCGTTTTTGCTGTCAGCACTAAGCAGATGCATCCCAATGTGGGGAGTTTTCCAGGGAAGGAGGAAAAGGAAACATGAGGCAAATGGGCTTGGAGAGATCTCTGGGAGCTGAGGGAGGTGTAAATTAACATCGTTGCTAATTTGCCTTTCTCTCAACAGAGACGGCAGAATTCGTGGGTGTCAGTCACTGGTATGATGGAAGACAGATCCTGTCAGGAACACATCCATATGGTCTGGTTGGCCAAGACACCTACAGGGTAATTCTTAATTCATTAGTGCATGACCTCTTGATTAAAACATTTATATGGTTTGTAACTGAAAAAGGTCCTAAAGGATCAGATCTAAAATGTGTTGAAGTGTGCTGAAGTCTTTAATTGATGGCAGTAGGCTCTGAATCAAGCCTTGAAGTAACTGTTAATTTGGAACTCTCTAAACGCATGGTGTAATGGCTGTGCTGGTGAAGTACATGTTGGACAAAGGTGGTGGGTGATAAATCCTAAGGAGAAGAGGTTTGGTTACAGTCATCTGCATTGCTTAGTTAAATGGATTCCAGTCAGCAAAATTATCTTAATCTAGGCAACTGCTTTTGTGTAATCCTGTAAGTGGGTTAAACTTGTAGGATGGCAAAAATTCATCCCATTAACCTTGGGGACTTAGCTGTGGCACCTAAGGTAGAGTGTCATTGTCCTCAACAGTGGAAAGAGAGAGGGGAATGACCAGAGGATGATCTGTGGTTTAGTGGTCTCACTGCTTTGGTAGCTGCATTTCCTCTGTCTCTGGATGAAGAAAGAGCTGAGGGAAGTGTCTGTTGTTTGGTGGTGACAGTCTGGATCTACAGCTTGGAGGCATGGAAATTGGAAAGAACCTGAGAAATATTGTGGACATCCCTGTCAGTAAGAATTCTAGTGGACTGCTGTGATTAAAAGGGCTGAGGTACCCTTGGATTGGTTTGGGGGGTTGTTTTAAGATGAAGTCTGATAAATTTATGGAAGGGATTGTATGACACAGCAGCAGAATTCCTCAGACTTGAAAAGCATGTCTAATCTGTTGGTATCTCCAATGAGTTTGAAAAGAGATTGGATCACTCTTTATTTGTACCATATTTATATAAACCAGTGTCCCATGGCTGTTTCCGTTAACTTTTGAGATCAGGAAGGAATGGTGTCCTCCCTTGATGTGTAATTTGGTTTCTGGTGGGTTGGGGGAGCTCTTCCAGGTCTCTGTAGCCCTGGAGCCCGCGGCATGGCAGAGGGTGAGCAGCTCACCTCAGACCTTCTGGTGGCATCACGTTCTCTTTGGTGCCCAACTGTTGCACTTGGTCTCCACACCTGGGGCCAAGAGGGAATTTTCCATTCAGGTTCATTTGGTAAGGGCTGCAGGAGATGGCTTGGTAGTTACGGCATTTTTCTCTTCTTTCTTTTTTTTGGTCACATTTGTTTTGCCTGTCTAAATACCAAGATCTACTTCCCGTGTTCCCCTAAGAGACGTATTTAACAAATTCCCTGCTAATGCCCTCCGTGTGTTTCCTCAGTCGAGGAGGAGCCCTCAGGGGAGGGAGCCTCTGCTGCGCCATTTCTGCCAGACTTCATGTGAGAGATAGGAAAAGAGATGTAAGGGGGTGATGGTAAATAAGGCCTATTTTGAACGGGAAATGGAGTGCAGGCTTGGGGAGAGACAGACACAACTCATACTACTGGAATGCAATTGCTGATGGACCGGTTAAATTTAAAAGGCAACGGCCCAGGCCCAGATGTTTAAGAACTTCGGCATGGCTTGAAACTGGCATAGCAATAAAAGGGCTCTTGTTCGGAAATAGTTTATTTGAGGTTAAAAAAGAGCTGCACCATCTGGCATTGAAATCCACAGGTCCCGGGCATGGAGATCTGGTGATGCGGCTGTGGAGTGCCACCATCCTTCCTGAGTGACAGCTCTCCTTCACCTTGCCACTGTCCCCATCCAGCACCAAGGGGGATGCAAATCCTCCACGACCGGTTGAGCCTAGCTGTGCTGCTGTGGCTGTAGCACAGCTTCACAGGTGGTGCAGAAGGTGAGGAAGGGGTGGTAATGGGCCCCTTAGGCAGGAGAAGGGATGTAGTTAATGGAGAGGAGTGGAAGCCACTGTGTTTGTCAAAAGGCCTGGCACCCCCTAACTCCAGGCAACCGTGTGGTAGACATTAAGTATAGCAGAGCCTGTAGCCATCCCATTTATGCCTGTTGCCCATTGTTAGGTCCAAACTAGACCCAAGACCACCTGACAAACTGAAACCGTTGATACGTGAGACTCAAAGCTTGAAAAATTGCAGTGAGCTGCCAACTGAGAGTTGGAGCTTCTTTTTGGCACCACTAGATGAAAACGTCCTAACAGTCCTGGGAACCTGGTAACATCTCCAGCTTCCATTTCATATCCATTTTATTTTTTGAGGTGAGCAAGCTGAAGCGGGTGTGGCAACACACTGAAAGCTAAGTACAAAGGAACAGACAAATATTGCTATTTCCAATGGAGTAATTCTCCATAAATGGTCCCTGAGGTGCCAGAGGAGGAGCTCCGTTGGCGATATTGCAGTAGAACCGTAAGGTCAGGCTCAGGAATTTGGTTGCAGATAAAAGAGACCATGACAGAAGAGGCAGAACATGTCAGGCCCACCTACTGCCGTTTGCCACAGATCTAAAACTACGCGTGTCTCGGCTTAGCATGGCAGAGCTGCTTCTGCAGCCAGCGCGCGCCACTTTGAAACTGCAGCCTCGCCGATGTGAGCGGCAATATTCCCATCATCTTTGGGGGACAGCACTTTGCCCCCACGCTTTCTAATGTGCAGCTGGATCTTTCCCAGTGATCCCATTAAGGCTCTTCGGGGAACTGTGGGAAAATTATGTTAAGAAGATAATTATAGGGTAGCCCGGATAAAAAGGCAGGTCAAGAACAATTTGAAGAGTTGGGGAATGACTTCAGTCAGCTGAAGAGGTGTCGTAAGGTCTCTATTCTCTCCAAGACATTTTCTCACTGCCTCGGCTGAAACTTTAGCTGTAGCTTTGTACATGCTCTTCTGGTTTTCAGTATTTCCCTGGCACAGAAAACTCCCCTTGCTGTATGTATACCAGGTACTGGCAGGGCTGGAGTTAGCTGAGAACAGTTGGATTATAGGATTTAGAGACAGATGGGACCTTTTTCGTTATATTTTTTTTTATGATTAGCTCACAACATAACATGTGAGGCAGTCACGTATTTCATATTCACACAACAAATTATGCATCTAGTATGAAATAGCTCTCGTTTCCTTCTCTGAAATAGGGTATGAATTTCCATCTGGAATATATAATGTGGTTTCCATATGTACAAACAGAGACTTGTTACAAGTATCAAAGCAGAAAGAACATTTTGGATGATAATGTGCTGTGGAAGTGTCTGTCCAGTGAATGCATGAAAGCCGTTGGTTGATTCTCAAACCCTAAGACAAAGACCTAGCTCAAGGGTGGGCTTTAAGCCCTGTGGGATCTGTTATCCCTGTGTCTTCTGGTTAAGGATACTGAATGTAGGACATCCAGTGCTGGAGTGGGCTGTAAAGCCTGAAGTCCAGTCTACCCAGCCACATGGACAAAAGGTCAAACTTGCGTTTGGGTCTGAAAAGTACTTGGTTTCTCAGTTTCCAGAGCTCAGCTTAGGTGGGTGCTGAGTGCCTGCCTGGGTGTAGATGGTAAGTGGGTCCCGGAGAGTGGGCTCAGGGTCACGCTGTCACGTTAACCGTGGTGCATCATTCCCATTCTGGGGCCAGTCTACCATGAGTGCCTGGGACGAGCTGCTGCAGATTGTAGCTATAGGGCCTGTTTGGGGCACGGCCCCTGATGGGGGGTCGGCAGCCCTGGTGTTTGGTGTCTTTCAGTGTGGCCGGCGTTAGTGCTGTGCGAAGCCCGGGGAGGGTTTCTGCTTTTGTTACCTCCAAGTCAGACAGTCTGGCCCCACGACAAGCCAAAGGTGTCCCACCACCAATTTAACGTCTTAGTTTCTGGTTAGTTTCCTTTACACATAGAACATGTCACAGTTTTCACTTTTTTCTTTTTTTTTTCTTTTAAACTTATCATATCCTCAAAGCCTGTTTCTGAAGGGTGAATGGATTATTTATTGCACAGCGCAGTTTCGTGAGTATCTATGGACATGGCATCTGGTCTCCAAATGGAGACCTTCTCCCCCCTCCAGGTCCTTAAGAGAACATGACAGTAATTGAGCAATAATGAAATGTTTCAGGAGGAGTGTCGGAAAGTTCAGAGTGGTATGGGGGAGTTGTAAATCTGGACTGAATTTGGCTTGAGGAAGAAACCCCGTGATAAACTTATTAGCTGCTGACACTGTGCTTCTCTCACCTTGCACAAGATGTAAAGCTCACCTCAACACCGTCACACTGCCTTTCACTTGCACCTGACTCAAGGTGCTGCCATCTCAGGCACCGCTCTTTGCCTCTCGGGAGATCAGGAGCAGAGAGACCAAGCCCGCACTCCGATGCATGTGATGTCCTCTGCCCAGACTCAATGTGTCGCTCTTACTGGGCCAAACCTTCTTCCCATTGAGCTGCAGTTTGGGTTGCTACTTGCTGCGATAAGAACCTGGGCCAAACCTTTACAGGTGCAGTCAGTACGTCTCCCTTTTGAAATAATTCATCCCAACAAAATATTGAAGCCTTGGCTTCAGTTTTATTCAAACTAGCTTTTGGATACCTAAATTGAGACTTTTATCCAGCTTCATAGTACTCTATGTGTTGTTTCTAATTTGTGTCTCTCAGAAAAGATTGCTCTTTTCCTTTCCTCTTCAGAACGATTGATGGGTTTAGAAATAAATCTGGAGTTCCAAATTCCCAGCTGGGAATCTTTTAGCACTGGAAAGCTATTTCTGACATGTCAAATTCTGCTCTTAACTTGGAATAAGTTGCCTCCAGCTTTCAACCTGAAATGTGGTGACTTACCTAAGGAAATTGTAGAGGCTGTCGCTGCAAACAGTGGTGGGAAATTGGCACTTCCAAGTGGTGATTCATCTTGCCTGTTTAACATACCTCTCTCAGGGCTGGATGAAGGTGCACGTTTCCATGGTTGGCAGAGGTCCCTGGGCAGTGGGTTTGTGTTAGACACCCTACTCTGAGACTGAGAGGACAGACTTCACCCGTACAGATACAATGATTTGCAGTGTAGACATCTTTATCTGAGACGGTATCAAGGTCTCTATCACCCATGAAGAGAAACAAGGTGTGATTTATCTGGGCTGCCTAGCTCAGAAGGAGAGGGGTGTGCAAATATTGAATACTGTTGCTTAGAAATTAATTCTTCTGACATTGTCTAGGAACGTCTCCAGCCAAGGTTTGTGTCCTGATTAATTTTTGACATCTACTGTGCAGCTATTTCTTGATCCGTGTGACATGCAGTGTGCAGCTAGTGGCCGACCCTAATCAGATTATTTTTGTTAGTATGTAAAATGACTGATAAAAGCCCACGTACTTGACAGCTTTGCAGTCGATCAAACCCATGGTCCTATCAAGGAATGAAATCAGGTCTTCTTGACAATAGAAGGGAAATAATACGGTGCATCGCTTCCAGACTGGTACCTGGATATCCTGCATTCAGCCAAAATAACACAGAATCACGTTAAGGAGACTAAAAATGTTGGTCTGACTGAAAAATATTTTCTTCATCTGGCTTTGTGAATCTTGTGAACTCTTGTTTCTACAGTCAGTAGTTACAAAATACTACTAAGTGTCTTTTGGAGAGAGTTGTGAAGGGACCGCACATTTAATTAATAGTGGTTGCATATGTCTAAATAAATTCCTGCAAAAAGTAACATTTTTAAGGAGATCTCATGATAAAATCGCTCTGGAGGCAAAGTTAGGGTTTCCCAGTTTCACATTTAATTAACTTAGTCTGACTTTTATAGGGCTTTGTGTTATGCATTTTCTTCAGTAAACAAATGGTAGAAAATTAAAGCAGAGCAACTGCCAATGAACGGTAAATTTAATTGAAAAATAATGAGTTGCCGTGGGGTGCCGTAGGGTTCTGCAAAGATAACATTATTTATCTTGGAAAATTTCCTCTTGCGTTTGTAAAAATGTGATATATAAGAGAAACAAAAGAAAAAAAAAAAGTATGACATTAGATAGGAAAGGGCTAAGGCCTTATTCCTCATCCTGAATTTGGGACTAGAGTTTGGTGGAGTGAAAAACTGATTTCCTGCGCTCTGTGGCAGCTCAGTACAATTTCCATCTGATGCATCACTAAGTGAAATGTTGTGTGAGGAAGAGAAGTGACTGGAATTTGTAAGGTCCAGATGAGCAGGAAGGAAGATGAGCATCGATGTCACAGAAGGGGAGAAACATGTGAAATGATCTCGGTTCTTTCGGGGTGAAACAAAAGGCTAGATCTGAGTGCTCTCGCTGGTTTTCACATCTATATCAAGGGAAATTAAGCGTCTGGGAAACAGAAGACTTTAATAACGGCGCTGAATTAAGACAGCAACAAGATGTCTTAATCTTGGGTTAAAAAAGATACATTTGTATCGCCAGCTTTGGTCCTCTTTGTGAAATACTTGAAATTCAGTCTGATCGAATACCTCTCTGGGCAGTGAGCAGCAAGAGCAAATTGAAGTCGTTGACTGTCAGTGAACTGACAGAGACTGACAGTTCATCCAGTTGACAAAGTGGAGTTACTCTGGTTTTCCAACCAATAGGTCCAAAACCTGTCTGTGGGTGAAGATGATGTCCTGGGCATCCCAAACCCTTCCTGCTAAGCTGTGGTCCATGGATAAGACCCTTTTCACCCTGCACGTTTCTTTGATTGCCAGTGTATGAAATGTGACGTGTAGCAGCTCCTTTTTGCAACATCTGTTTTCCAAGCCCATCATTTCCCAGCAGCTCCCACTATACAGCAAAACCCACCTTATTTACAGCCTTCACATTTGGAGGGCTCAACAGAGCCCAGATTTGGCTGACATTTGCAATGTTCCTGCTTTTCATTTCGACCCATTCTTGCTTTATTTTTAGCTGTTTTAAAATGACACATGTTTCCGTCTTTTAGGTAATGAGATGCTTTCCACTTAATTCAATCACTAGTTAATTTGATCCTCTATTTAATTTGTTCCAAACGTCTGGAAGCAAAGTTCTGTATCTTAAGTATATGTATATATTACATATATGGCTTCCACCCTTTGCTCTGATCATTCTGCTTGCTCTAAACAAGCCTTATAATTCAATCGTAGGCTATTGAAACTTGCCATTTAATTAATAAGCAAAGCCAAAATCGAAGCAAGATAGAAGGAAAAGAAAAGGTTTAAGGTATGAGTCCTGGTCATAAAAGATGACTATGCCTGAAAGTTGCATCGTGGACTACCTGGTATTGGCTAATAACTCTGTTATGGGCTATCAAATCTGTGAGGGTGGGGGTAAATTGATGGGTAGCAAAATCTTTTAGTAAAATGTTAAGAATGAATGTGAACAGCCCCTTGCATGGAACAAGATTCAAGGCTTGTTGTGAAAAAATGGAACCTAAACCCAAAAATGTTGTGTAGCAGTTTCATCGGTCACCCCAAGGCCTTTGGAGCTCGGAAATCAGACAGCGCAGGAAGAACGCTGCTGCGGCCCGGGCCAAACCCCTGTCGTCTCCAGCGCGATCAGGAGCACCCTCCGGCGCTCCATAAAGCTTTCACTTCCATCCCCAACAGGTCCCCGGAAAACCCTCACCAACCTGGTTTAATCAAACACTCACTTCAGTGCTCAACCTCTGTGCCGACCTTGCTGGCTTTAGTACCAACAAGTCGGCTCACCTGAGCGTCGCAGCCAGCTGGTACCTGGGGAGTGGATCCCTTTCGCCTTGGGGAGCGGTGTGTGTGCGTGCGGGAGGAGCACGCACAGCCCAGCCCTCGGCTGCCGAGGCCACCAGCCGAGCAGTTTTGCGTAACACTTCCCAGTACAATGCTCTCGTGATCATCTGATGGGGTTCGCAAAGGCAGGGGACAGAGGACCTGATGGGAACATGGGGCTTTTCAGTCTTTGGCCCACGTGGATTTTTGGCATGGGATGGATTTTCACACATTTCGGTTGGAGTAGCATAGCTGTGGGCCAGCAGAAGTCCTTGTCAATGAATCTCCATGTTATTCTGCCAGGAAGTTACCAAACTGCAACTCACTTAGTTTCGTGGTGCTGGAAACACCGAGCGTGTGTGTGAGCTCGGCTTGTGTTTCCCACATCTGAGCAGCAGCAAGTGTCGAGATGTCCCTGCAAGGTGGCAGCCTGCAAGGGCCGGAGGGGGTGCTGCCCGTGTGAGACATGCTAGGCCTTGGCAGGGAACCCAGCTTTCGCTTATTTTCCATTGTGGTTTACCCCCTGCCGGTAACCAGATTCCCTGCAGCCGCTCGCTCACTGCCCCCCGTCCCGGTGGGGTGAGGAGGAGAATCGGAGAGAGAGAGAGAGAACTCACAGGTTGAGATAAAAGCAGTTCACCTGAACATCCAAGAAAAGATAATGACAATTAGAGTATGTATTAATAACGATAATAATAATATACAAGGATAATAGAATATATAAAATGAACGATGCACAATTTCTCAGCCCCAAATGACCGACCCAGCCCGTCCCCAGCAGCAGCCAGGGAGCAGGGATATTCCCCCACAGCCATCCCAGAACAGCCAGAGAGCGAGAGCGAGCGAGGGGACAAATAGCCAAATGAACGAATGAAAAGGCCCAAATGAATGAAAAAAAGGGAAAAAGAAGGGAACTGGCCCACTGGCCGACCCTCACTGATACCGGCCATGGTGTCTCTGGTCTGGAACACTCTCTTTGGCCAGTTTGGGTCAGCTATTCTGGCTGTGCCCTCCCAGGATTTTGCACCTGCATGTTACCAAACCCTGGGAAGGTGGAAGATGTCCTTGATCGCTTTGCAGCAACTAATAATATCAGTGTATTATCAACATTCTTCACATAGTAAATCCAAAACAGTAGGTACTGGAAAGAAAATTAGCTCTGTCCCGGACAAAACCAGGACAGAGGTGAAGGCAAATGAGAGCCGAATGGGCCAGCAGCCCCGTCATACCAGGAGCCGTGCTGCTGCCCCTGCGCGCACCCTCGCCCTCTTTCTGCTGCAAAAGCCCTAAGTGTGCTCGTAGCTGAAGAGGCGCAAAGGTTGCGTGAGGTCTGGGGGGTTCCAGGGCTGGAAGAGACCTGTGGGTACAGCTGTAGCAGGGCTCCTCGTGCAGATGCTGCTATTGCTGGCAAAAGAGGTTTCCCACACGCAGCTTCGGGTGGCTTCCTCCTGCCCATGGTCCTGCCCTGCCCTGCGGCCGTCCCCGCGGCAGAGGAGCACCCGCTGCAGCAGCGGGGCGTGAAGGGGCGAGATGATTGCGGGGACGGTCGCAACGCCAGGACAGAAGGAAACTGGACGTTGTGAGTAGCTGAGAGGTGAGCCACCCAAAAGCCAAGGGAAGAAGTGGGGAGGTAGCGAAACCGCAGATCTGCTTAGCGAGCAGTGACAGAGTGTTGGCTGGGTTTCAGTTCCCCCATGAGATGGAGACAGCGCTGCTGGTTTCGGTTACTTTCCAACTGTGGCACAGGAACAATTTGTCTTAATAAATTGCGAGGAATAATGCAATGGGACAGAGCTCTGGAGAGGGCAGGAGGGGTTTTATGGGAACCATGGGATGAATATTAACAAACAGATTGTGTCGTTATTCCCTACCCTTGGTTTGTGACCTAGGCTCCGCAGCCCTTCATGGCCTCTGTGCCCCAAACTCCAAGCCATTGCCCTCTGATCTCCATGGACCAGTTTCTTTTACGGTGTCTGTGGTTTACGTGTCGGGATCCGTTGCTGTGCCACAGGGTGGAGGTGAGCTGTTGCCTCCTTCTCACCAAGCAGTCACCCGGGGAAACGCACCGTTAGTGCGAGCATCAGCGTAATGAAACTCCTAACAGAGGGAAGAGGCTTTTTTCCCTCTTCACAGAAGTAAAAGCGTCATTTATGGTGCTTTCAGCTCTGTTGCTGCTTCCGTGAAGCGAAACACCAGCCTTTCTCCTGTGCCACTATCCCTATGGACTGGGGTGATAGCTTCAGGACAGCGCAGGACGTCCTAGGGAGTGCTGTCTCAGGAGCCCAGCCAGCCTTCCTGCCTCTGCTCTCCTCTGTGGTCTTGGGCATGACACTTCACCGATGCGTGTTGGTGTGCCATGCACAGACAAGCCCGGTGACATTGCTTCTGGCAGTTGTAATGCAGCTGGCAGGAGACTGGGTTTTGCTGGATGCTTTGGATGCGTCTCGCTATAACTAGTATCTGGAGAAGCACAAGAGGCACAAGATCGATGTCAACGATTGCTAACAGCAAAGGGAAATGCGCTGCGAAATGCATGTGAACACCAGGACCTCGGGGCCTTTGTTTGCAACAGTGGCTGGTTGCAGTAACAGGCCAGCTCGCGCTCAGTCGGGTTTCATTTTGGTTGCAGTAATTTTATCATAGAACCATAGAATGTTTTGGGCTGGAAGGGACCCCCAGAGCCCATCTAGTCCCACCCCCTGCAGTCAGCAGGGACACCATTACCCAGAGCAGGTTGCTCACAGCCCCGTCCAACCTGGGCTGGAATGTTTCCAGGGATGGGGCCTCCACCACCTCTCTGGGTACCCCCTTCCAGTGTTTCACCACCCTCATCGTAAAGAATTTCCTCCTTATATCCAGCCTAAACCTGCCCTGTTTCAGTTTAAAACCATCACCCTTGTCCTGTCAACGCGGTCCCTCCTGAACAGATTCTCCCCCTCTTTCCTACAGGCCCCTTTAAGCACTGACAGGCCGCAATCAGGTCTCCCCACAGAGGAGGTAGTCAACTTGATCACACTTACTTTATTTTTTTTCCCCCAAACATACGCTGTGTTCCCAAGTAGCGCAGATGAGCTGCCACCCTTCTGAGCTGCCTTTGCTTCTGCTGTCGCTGTGGTGTCGGGTACCTCGGGAGACCGGACACCCCACTGTGGGCCGGGGCCTCGTCCCGCATCCACCATCACTCTGTGGGGGTCTCCACTGGAAATGCAATAGGTGCAAGAAGAGACCCTTCACAAAGAGTCTTCTGTTCATCTCTTCTGTCTTCCGGATTTGTCTCATCTGCTTTCACCTGCATCTCAATCTCTTTCCTCTTCCCGCTCTGATGGAAAGCAAACCTAATAGAAAAAGCTGTGCTAATGATCACAGCCCCACCACTATTTTATTTCCAATTGGCAGCTCATGCAAGCAGCCCTATTTTCTGTTCTAATAGGAAACTTTATGATGTACCAAATTACCCTGTAATGGCCTGCGCTGAGTTGCCTCCTGAAAGGTAAACGATTTTGATTTTTTATGATAAGTTATTATTACCTTTTCTGCCTATTCCATCAAAAAGAAGGGGATTGCATGAAAGAGGCCCTACGTTTGCAAACTGGAGCTGCTGGAAGCCAGGTGGTGCCTTAGGGCTGCTGCAGGCGTAGGGCAGCACTGCCACACAGCTGCCTGGCAGCAGCTGGTGGCTGCGTCCCGGTCTCGCTGCTGGACGTCAGCCCCGTATTGCTGCTGGATGCGATGTCGTCCCCTTCTCGCTGCTGGACGTCATCCCCTTCTCGCTGCTGGACGTCGCCTCCCCAGGGCCCTGGTGCAGATATGCTCCAGCCGATGACTGACGGGTGGAAGACACTGCTGGCCAGGCACAAAAAGGAGGTTTCTGGGGGGCATGCAAAGCCCAGGCGTCATTCTGCGTGTTGTGGAGTGCCATCTCCTGGCTTGATACGAATTAACTGGGAGTCCCGTAGCTCTGTGCTGTCCGTAGGGAGCCCAGGATGGCGGCTCCTGCTCTCTTTAGGCCGGTGTCTCGGTCAGGAAATTATCCAGAGAGGTTGGCAGCAGTGGGAGATGGGAGCACGTAACCCAGAGCTGCCCTCCTTTGCTAGTCGAGGAGAGCGCATTTTCCGGTAATGGCTTTGTTTTAATTAGAGGAGCCGAGCCCTTGGGCAACCCAGGCTGGAAGTGATACGATTCTGGGAAGTCCTGTTGGCATTTTCCACCATATTTTGCAGTGGAGAAGCAGTAGGGAGGTGTGGGATGTGACCCAGGGAGGGATGAGGCAGGAAACTGCCCATAGGCATCAGGGCACCCCCTTTATTTTAGCAGCAATTAGGTGCTTAAATATCTTTCTGGCTCTACATGAAGGTGACTGCGAAGACCACACTTAAATCATCGTAATGTCTGCTTTTATTTGTAAAAAGATGTGATTTGGGGTTTTGTAGCTGGACCTGACTGGTGAGCTGGAGACATAGGAGACCTTGAGCAGGAAAGGTGAAGTCCTGCCTGGTAGCTATATGTCCTGTCTCCTGGTATGGTAAGGGCTGATGTTCCTCACCGAGGAACTGCTGTCCCATAGTGGTCTGTATCGGGTGTTTTTAAGCACTGCCTGTAGCCATCACATTTCCATCAGCTGATGTCAATTGTGATAAATCCGACTGCAAAATAAGGAACCATTTATGTGAAAAAGATTTAAACTCGCTCCAGTGAATGCACTTTTCATTTTTTTCTTTATGCATATTTTTCCAGTAACTAAAAATTATTTGAAAAATCTGCTGGATCTATCACCAGTTATTTCAACAGAAAAAAGGGAGATCTGTAATGGTGAAAAAACAGATTTTGTGAAAAAATTATCATACTGAAATGCTTGTAAAAACCTGTGATTAAAAACACTATAGAATTTCGCAGTAGCATTTTATCTTTGGTTGAAAAAATGACATTTAAATACGCCTGTCTTTAATATCTAAAGCCATGCTTAGAAGGTTGACCGTCACTGCCCATTATTGTGGCTGTGTGGATGATGATGTGATTTTGATGATGATGATGATGTTTGTTTTGCCTGGTAACACAGCTCCAGAGCGGGGCTGCTGCTCCCCCTCTTGTGAACGCATCGGGAGAGCCGGCGCGCTCAAAGACAGCTCTCCAGACGCTGAACGAAGAGGGATTTCATGGACCTGTATATGTATTTATAGTAACTTCTCTTGCTTGCCTGTCTCAGCAGACTGTCACTACCATCGACCAGCAGGTCAGATTCCAGGTGCCCTTTTTGGCAGATGCCAGATGGGTTGGGTGGTTGGGTGCCCGGTTGGGTTTACTGGGCACAAGCTCTGGTGGTGCTGGGACAGTCCCAGGCTGAGCTGTATCAGGGTGGCGGTGGCTGGTGGCCGGTGCACGGGAACAGGGTGGGCTGGAAATTGGATCCTGTGGGTTATCCTGAGAGGGGACGAGGTACGGCCAGGGCTGGGTCCCAAGGGTGCCCGCCTCTGCTCGGAGAGCTTTTGGGGTGGCCAGTTGGGAGGTCACAAGCTCCTTCTGCCCATCTGACTAGCTGACAAATCTGAAAATCGCCTGTGGAAACTGGTTCCCTTGGGAGAAGCTGAATATCCATTTCAGCATGTCTGGTTTGAAAATCCCTGCCCCGGCCGGAGCCGTCAGCCCGCGCCTGCCTGACTCGCCCGGGTGGGTTTGGGACGCTGTTGCCCGCGTGGACATCCTCCTCCACCTCCTTCAGAGAGGGCTTTGCCCGGAGCCAAGGCAAGGTGCTCTCCTCTTCTGAGGAGACCAGAGGGACCTCACAGCAGAAAGAAAGAGAAAGCAGATCCTTGGCCTTTTACAATGCAGTGCTGAGGCTGGTGAAAGAAAGGGCAGTAATTCTCTTCAATTCACTTACTGTCCAGCTTTTGGGGGTGAGGTTACTGCTCCTTCCCTGTGGGGAGGGCAGAAACAGGCACCGGGTGCTCCGGCATGGGTTAGGCAGTTACCCCCCCCGGAGCGGCGGGGTTACACCAGCGAGCGTCTTTTGGCCGCTACGGCTATGTGCTTCCTAAGACAGCTCTCCTCCTGGTAGAGAGACGGATTGGCAGAAAGCAGAGCGGGCTGGGAGCCGAGCCCTCTGCGCTCAGCCATGACTTTTCCCACTTTTAACTCATCTCTTTCCTTAGTTCGTTACACCTACCAACACCCTGCTTTGGTTTCTTTAAAAGCTGTCTGTTTATTATATGCGGGTGAAGTCTGGTCATGCTGTACTGTTTATTAGTCCAAAACTGAGGTCAGGCAGGTTGGATTTCTTTCCCGAGTGCTTTTATAATATTTGTGTTAGCTGGGCAGCTAAGTGCTGTCAGATGTAGCGGCAATGGAGCTTGCTGCTGTTGAAATTTTTATGGTTTCATGCATTTTACAGCATCACCTGTCAGACTCCAGCAATCATGATGTCACCTGTAGTGGAATATATAAATTTGACCAGAGGAGACTGGAGCCTAGGGGAGGTCTTCAGCAATCTGGGCTCCTTTCTCCCCTCCTCCTCCGGTGGGGAGGTCTTAAGGCACGGCGAAAGAAAAGGAGCAGACCTCTCTTCTCCCCTGGGCTTTGCCCCAGCCGTTCTGCATGATCTGGGCAAAATCGCTGCCTTCGCTCCGGCTGTAGTTTCCACACTACCTCTTTGTTTTGCTGGCTGCGTCTCTGGGGAGATGGTCTCCTGTATTCATCCCGAGACTTGGGAAAGGCTCGGTCGGCGCTGGGGAGTCCCAGAGGCTCTGCTGTAGTCTGGGACCCCATGTGCGGGGGATGGAGGCATCAGACCTGGCAGCAGAAGCAGGTGCCGTGGGGGCTAGCAGGGGAGGACAAGGGGAAGGGTGGCTTTACCGGGCAAGTCTCTAAGCGTGTAAGAGGGGAGCGATGGGAGGGGATTTGTTCTCTGTGAGTAAGCAAGGACGGTACATCTGGAGTACCCTCTGCCTGGTGCGCCCGTGGCCTGCGGCCAGCCCTGGTCTCACCATGCTCAGCTCCCTCCTCCCGGGTGCTATTTGGTCTCTGTCCAATTTTAGTGTCATTGCGGTTTTGATTACAGTCAATTTACAACAGCAGCGCTGGCACAGAGAGACTCGGCAGAGACCCTCAGGGCTCGTTGGGTGCAAGTTGGTCAAAACCGAGCGGAGGTTTGAGCTGCGTGGCTGAGGGCAGGAGGACGCGCTCTGCTCCCGGCGTCGGGTGCTGGGATGGACGCAGCATTGTGAGTCGCGTGGTCGTATCCTCGGGTCACCCCTGGTCCACACACTCTGCCAAAAGAGGGGTTCAGAGATTCATGAAAAGATTCTGCAACAGGTCAAACGGCAGCTCTGATCCGTGTTTTTGGAAGGAGGAAAATGATTGTGTGTTTTCCTGGTTCTCATTGGTTGGTATAGTCTTTTCCTTGCAAAAACTACCTCAATTAAGTATCAAATGAGCATTAAGATGATATTCCATGTGGCTTAAGAACCCTAAATGAAGACATGTCGCCCTACTGCTGAGCTATAAACCCTCGGTAAAAATGGCTTAAGAACATACTGATCGGGTTTTAAGAGCTCTGTAACTGATACGCATCTTATGGTATCGTTAGGCCTCAATAAATCTGTTTCTAATAATCACTATTTACTGAGGTTTCGCAACTATGCCAGAGGTACATATCTGTTACCTTGTGGTCCAGCCTCAATAAATGTGTTTTTAATAATCAATTGGTACTTCAATAATAAACAATAATTGCTTTATTAAATATGAATTTGAACATGTTCTGCATTTCAGTCGTACTGAAATCACCGTGGGTTTTTTTTTTTTTAAACTCTGAAGGAGCTTTTACTGCCCAGCTGTTGGTACTAGTGTGCACCAATGTCACTGTCCCTCATAGAGCATCACTGACTTCGCCTGATTTATAACTCAGGACAGTATTTCAGTGCTTTGTTTCTACCCTAGCCTAAGCAGTCTGTCAGTTGCTTCCAAGCAATCTTCCTAGGAGAAATGCCGCAGTCCCTCTTATGGATCGTTAACTGGAAATGGACTTGGGACCTTCAGATGTAAACACTGCCTGCTGCCGTACGACCTAGCAGACCCACACTTTTAGTTGACAATACAAGTGATAGTAGTGTGGGACTCTAATCTTTTACAGAAAAATCAATAATTGAAGAGGAAAGTTGATTTCTTGCAGTGCCATTGCAGAAGCTTTATTGTTATTCAGGGTCCGTGTCTCAACCCGGGTCTTCAGAGCCAGGTGCTGCCATGGCACAGACCTTCCAGCTCGCCTGCCACCGAATGCCCCCTCCCTGTGCTGCTTCCAGCGCTGCAGTGTGAGGGCTCGGCTGGTCTGGGGAGAGGGTGCAAAGCGTGGCCCTGCGTCGTGCTGGCATTACTACGCTGCAGTGTTCTGCCGAGAAGAGGCTTTTGGCTTTGAAGTATGAGGAGATTTGTCTCCTTCCTATCAGTGTCTAAAGCAAGTTTTCTTGGACAGGAGGTGAGGAATGCAAGCAATATCCATGATTCATGTCGCTCCATCCAAATACCCAGTTGGTTCATGTTGCGTCTTAAATCTTCTCTAATTTGAGATCTTTACAATCTTGTGTACCATCATGCTTGGAAATATTCTGCACTCCCAAGGCACCGTAACTGGTTTTTCCTGTGCCTGCACAGGAGAGAGATGGGCACTGCTCATTCAGCACCTTCCACTTTCAGTTCACCTGAGGAAAGCTTTGAATCCCAGTCCCATCCTACCTTCTCAAATGACCTTTCAGTGTTGGGCCGGACCACGTTCCTCTCCCCTAAGTAGGACCTTCTGCAGAGGATCTGGCCACCCAGGGTCGTTAGTGGCTCTGAGGTGGGATGAGTGATTATCCCCCACTTTGCCACCCCACACAGCTCGCCCCAGCAGGGCGAGCGGAGGAAGCGTGCTGCAGCTGGTGCACCCCCGCGGATGCCAAACCCCTTTAAGCAATGAGAACCGTATGTGTGCGTCTGTGTTCCTCGCGTATGGCGAATGTCACATCGGATTAAGGCACATCAAGCCATAACGGGTGCAGAGTTCGATGCCTCTAATTAGTCCAGTCAAAGGCAGGAATTCCCTTCTGCTGGGTGAGCCTGCTCCCATGACAAGAAGATTAGCAGCCTCAGCTTGTGATCACTGAATTCAGGGTTTTCCGTCCCACTTTAAGTCATTTGCAATTTTCTGTTCTCCATGCTGGTAGTTTTGAGGGGCTGGTTTCATTCCAGGAGGGCAGGGGTCAAAGCATTTTGGTGAATGGCAGGGAGCCCTGTCCCTGGCATGTGTCTGGGCAAGTCTCCTCCCTCCTGAACTACCTCTGGACTAGACATTTGTGTGTCTATCTGAACCTAACAGAGAAGCTTGGAGTGCACCAGGACCTCTCTGGAGAATGCTAGCACTGACTGCTGTCTGGTGGACATCAACTGGCCCATAGTATTGAGAGGTGCAGTAATGAACACACCGAGGAACAGAAATTCGAGGCGGTACCTCAAGTTCTGTGTTCAGTTTTGGGCCCCTCACTCCAGGAGAGACACTGAGGTGCTGGAGCATGTCCAGATATGGGCAACAGAGCTGGGGCAGGGTCTGAGCACAAGTGCTGTGAGAGCGGCTGAGGGAGCTGGGGGTGCTCAGCCGGGAGAGAGGGGGCTGAGGGGAGACCTTCTCGCTCGCTGCAACTACCTGAAAGGAGATTGTAGAGAGGTGGGGGCTGGTCTCTTCTCCCAAGTAACAGGCGATAAGACGAGGAAACAGCCTCAAATTGCATCATGGGAGGTTTAGATTGGGTATTAGGAAATGTTTCTTCACCAAAAGGGTTGTCAGGCCCTGGCACAGGCTGCCCAGGGAAGTGGTGGAGTCACCATCCCTGGAGGGATTTAAAAGACGTGTAGATGTGGTGCTTAGGGACATGGTTCAGTGGTGGACTTGGCAGTGGTGGGTTAATGGTTGGGCTTAGATGATCTTAAAGGTCTTTTCCAACCTGAAGGATTCTGTGATTCTATAGATCCTGTTGAACCACTCTCTGTCCTCGGGGTTATAACACCCGTGGGCAGCACTAAGCTCCAGCACTGTGGGGCCAGAGACCCACCGAGAGCTACTCTGGCCCCTGGTGTCTGCTGCTGCTGCCCGACAGCTAACACGGGCTGTGGTGGATACGGATAAAGCCTTGAGAACCTGTGTTGTGGTCTAAATGGTCTAAAATGTCCATTCCTAGGATGTTACTGGAAATCCCCTACCTGTGTGTCTTTCTAGTTGTTTTTTTTTCTTTTTTCTTATGAACGTTAAGATTTCTCATGCCATTATATATCACCCCATTGCTGTGGTTAATATCAACAGAAGATTAATTCCATATTTTCTCTCTTCCTTTTTTTCACCCCTTTGGTTTAAGCTAAGCCCTATAGGAGCTTGAGTTTATTGTTTGTCAGAGCTGTAGAAGGACTTTTGTGTCTGACTGCTTGTCCGTTTTCTCAGCTGAGTACAATATTCCTCCCTTGCCTCTTTGATATCCTGAGATTTTCTCTTGCCACAGCAAAACTGTTAAACTTTTGACTTAAATGAATCTTTACTTTGATAACTTAATGCTGCCCTCTCTGAAAAATGAGTCCTACACTCGCAAGAAACTCTACAGTATCCCACAGGTCTACATGGAAGTGGGTCAAAGGTCTGGTTAGCAAAGCATGTTCCTGACATCTGTAAAAGAGTAAGTTGTTTCAGAGTGCACTAACTGCTGTGGAAACCTGTGAGGACTAGAGTTGTTTGGGTTATTGTTGGATTAACTGCAGCAAACTGAGATGTCTGGGTAGAATTCTGTATCGGAGATAAAATCATTACTTGAGAGACCAGAAGTCTTAAGATTTAAGAAATTCTTGGAGTTTGGGGACCAAGATCTTATCTGTTAGAAGTGTAAATCACTGAGACCCGTAAGATCTTTCTCAAAACCATGCAGGTGAGATAAACACAGGCTGCAGCTCAGCAAAGTTGCAGAAAGCAAAATGCTAGGGTTGGTTCTGGGCACGTGCTGAATGGCGCTTCGGGTTGGTGTTTCTGGAGACCCTTGTTTTGGTTATTTTGGGGTAGTTCATAACCCAAACCCCAGGGTCTCAAGCTGGGGGTTCTCACGTGTCCCCGGGGCCCTGTAGCCACGGGCAGGGAGGGGATATGAACATGGCGTGACTGATGCTTCCTGCCTGCGAAGGCAGCTCCATCTGCAATAGTCGGGATCCAAGATTTAGGGTCAGGCAGGAGGAATCATTTTTGGAGGCTGGCAGCTTTCCAAGTCACCCCTATCCTGGATATTACCCCTCATAAAGACCACTGTGGTATGCTGGGCCCTTCGGTTGGAACAGTATTTTCCTAGCAAATTACTCTGTGCTGCACCTGGGATGCAGTGATTTATGAGACAGATTTGCATGAAGGATATACGCTGCATATGTAAGGGGAAATCATACACGGGCTGTTTCTCTGTGAGCTGGAAGGGGCTGTGCTGGCCGCAGAGGAGAGGAGAGGGGAGGAGAGCGAGGCGGTGAAATCCTGCTCGAGCCATCCGGCCATTGCCGATGGGCCCAGTGTTTAGTCAGGTGCAGCCCAGCTCGTGTGCAGAACCCTCATGTTATCTTACCTTAAATAAAACTTTATTGGGACGTGTCAGAAAGACAGATTTTGGCTCAGACACCATGAAAGGGAAGTTTATTTAAGTAATTGCCAATGAGGCAGTGGGTGCTTCCTGAGAATTAATGACTGGTGGACTTGATGGCCTTTGCACGATCCTCAGGGAATGTCCCAAGCTGAAAGTGCAGATGCATGTCGGGTGTGATAGGTGGGTGACACTTGTTTTGGTGACTCTTGGGAGAGCGGCTCAGCAGAACGGAGCGGAGAGTCTTGCACAGCCTTGGGGAAATTCCTTGGCTCATTTAATTGCAGTGACTTTGAGCTGACTTCCCGAAAGGTCTTTGGAAAGCTCAGCTTTAATATCCTCTGCCCTGGTCAGAGGGAGGTAACCTTGGTTCTCCCCCAGCCCCTGAACTCCAGGGGACCCACACTGGTTTACTGAAGCAGAGGATTTGGCTTGCTTGTCCCAAGACTGATCTTGTTTGGTTTCCACAGCTCGTTACTGCTTCTTTTGCATTCTTGTAGAGGTTGCTTGGTTTTGTTTCTCTTCCTTTCTCAGTCCTGTATGAAAAACCACGGAGCTTTGTAGTACTGTAATTGCCATCATTAATAATAATACCTTTAAATTACTCTATTTTGCCTTTCTAAAATGTTTTCCTGACTGTCATCTTCTTTGCTAATTGCCTTCCTTCAGTCTCCTGAGGAGACTTGCATTTTCTAGAAGTTATGCCAGGGTAGGAGAGAAGAGTTGGCTCTGTTATTTATACATTTTTCATGTATAAGCAGCCTTTACCAGCTGGTGGAGAAGAGAGACAATTTTGATAGGCCTTCTTGTGCTCAGAATGAGGAGATAAAGGCCCCAGAACACCAGCAACTGATTAAGTCAGAAAATACCTAGGCTGCGATGGGAGACTGGAGGCAGCTCCTGCAGAGTGGGTCAGCCCCTGCCTCACGTTTACTCATAGAGAAAGGGGCCAAGCGGAGTAGAAAGTAACGGAGGATTCCCCACATAATGGCTCTCTGCTGTGCTGCCATCGTGCAGAAGGATCGTGATGTCCGAATTAACAAAGCTGTGGTATTGCACAGGCATGTGAGAGGGAAGAGACCTGGGCTTGGGACGGGTGACCCTGCGGGTGTGGGTGGAGGAACACTGGTGGATGAAGGGCAGGGGACTGGGAGCACGGGAACGGTGAGGTGTTCATTCTTCGCTGAGATGGAGCAGGACGATTTGGAGAAGGCCTTTCCTGTAGCCCCCAGAGCTGCATGAATCCCCGTTCACCTCTCCACACATGCAATGGCTGTTCCAGCTCCTTGGCCAATGGCCTTTTAACCTCTTGCTTCTGTGTCCTCTGATCAGTCCCAGTCACAAGAAATGGCAAATTACTCTGGGCTTGTCAGACCATCAAAAAGACATCCGCTGTTCCTCCCCTCTCCCGTTCTGCCTGAGGCTAAGTGACCTGCCATCAGCTGGGTTAATAATGGTGGTGTCAAGAAGTGGCTGAGCTGGGGTGTCAAGAGCCATGGGGTGGAGGGAGGGTTGCACTTGGTTCAAGGTCTGCCTCAGCCTCATCCCCTCAGCGGTGTTGCTCAAGGACACCAGCACTAGTCAGATCAACTTCAGAGCAGTTTGTCAAAAGCTCTGGTTTCTAGAAAGTCCAGGGCACCAGACCTGGACACGGGAGCTGAGGTGGCACACCAAGAGGCAGGTGGGACACGTTCCAAGCAGGCAGAGCTGGGAAGGGTTTGCTGGTGAAGCTCAGCTGATGTTTCACTAGCAGGTGGTCGAAACCAAGGCATTTCTGTGACACTTTAAGTGAAAAATGATCATTTTCTGATGAATTGTAATGAAGATTTCCAACTAACTTTAAACCCAGGCTTTGCTTTCACCTAGACCCTTTCTTCTCAGTCTGTCGCTCCCCGTGGCGTTGCCCAGCCAGCAGCCTGCGGGATGCCGAGCGTTAGAGCTGAGGAATTGTTTGCGATCAGGGTGCCCTAAATGCCAGCAGCAGATGCAATAAAGGACTGTTCCTTTCCACTTGAAATGCCTGTTGCGTTTGCCAGGCAGCCAACACTGTAAATTCATTCTGACTATTTAAAAAGACCTTTTAAAGCTTTTGAATGGTTTCTGGCTCGTTCTGTAGCAATAAAACCATAGTGCCTGAGAGCCAGACATTCAGGACCTCACCAAGTAACTAAATACAAGATACTTGGAAGCACTGTTGAGTGCTTAAGAGCAAGATAATTATACTGGCCCTTACACCTTTGTTTGCATGCTCATAATCACTGTCCTGGGCTCTGCCTAGTGACATTTGGGGTTACTATGAAACAAAGAAATAGTGTAGGGATTTGCAAAATAGGAATCCCACCTGCTGTGGGGTGGCGGAACAATTGTGTGAAGAAAACGGGCAAAGAAGGCAAGTGAGGTGGTGAGTTTTCCTTCTCATCCCGCTGCACAAAGCTCAGAGATCAAACATTGCTTGTCTTGGCTGGTTTTGTAAGGATGGATTTCATCTTGTTCCTTCATATGACTCTTCTGCAGGAGACACACTGCTACCCATTTTTCTCTCCTGCCATGGTTAGGGTGGGACCAGGGCTTCCTTCTTTCTCTTCCCACAACAGTTATTCAGGCCTGAAGGTGTCAAGCTTCCCTGTTAGGGGAATCCAGCTCAGCTTCAGAAGGGGAAGGACCATATATGTACTGTGCTGGTGTTGTTTCCTCTAGGCAGCTGCTCTTCTTCGGGTTGGAGACGGGATAATGAGCTAGCTGGACCTTTGATGTGACAGTTTGGTCATTCTTCTGGTCTTAAGTTGAGTGGAAATGGTAGATGTTGGCGCTCATCCTGGAGCAGGATGAGATACTGAGCGCTCATGTTACTTTGAATGGAAGCTGTGGCTACCCGGTAGGGTTGACCATCAAGGTGAGTTGCTGCAGGTCCCACGGGATCCACAGGCTTGGTCTGGTGCTGCTTGGGACCAGCGCCCTATGCAAGGGAGGGGCTGTCAGCCCAGGCCCCCACAATACTTAATGATGCTTGTTTTCCTACCTTGGTGATAACACCTGGCCTCCACATCTCCCTTGCACACAGGAACCCATGACAGTTTGAGCTGCCTCCAGCTTGGTTCTCTTGACCTTGGAATGGTGTTTACTCCCTGAGGAGTCCAGCCATGAGACCCTGAAGAAAGTAGAGCTCAGCAGCTTTACTGAGAGACTGCAAGACTCAATGTAGGCTCCCAGTCCACGGCATGGTTCTGCCGCTTTCTGGCACTCATCATCATGGGAGCCCTGGGAACAGGCTGGTGGTCACAGAGGTTGTCAGAGTGACTTGCTGGAAGGTGATTTTCCTCCAAGTGACTGAGCACACAGTGTGTGTGCATGCCATGGTACCCAGCTCGCCAGATGGCTCCCTGGCATCCGATCAGGGCTTTTCTATGCAGCAGGAAAGAATTTAGTTGAGAAGGCTGGTAAGTGGTCTGTGAAGAATTGTCTGGTACTGCTTTGGTCTTCTGGGAACGAGGACCTCATTGGACATCAAATGTCTGATCTTTTGCTGGTATAAATCAGTATAACTCTACCAAAGTTAATGGAGTTGTGCTGATTTACACCAGCTGAATTTATACTATCAGAAGTCATTTATTTGCTCTGTCTCTTCTCTGTTTTTCCCCTCTCCTTGGATTAGAAACGAAGTCTATAAATCTGATATGGTCCCTGCAGCAGCATAATTTCCACAGAGTGTTTGTTTGAAGAGGTTAAAAGCCCTATAAACTGCTTTACATTCTCTAATAATAGAATGCAGATGCAAAGGGGAAGGATTTGATGGTCAATTAATGCAGAAACTATCCAGTGCTTTGCATAGATCCTACTCCCTGGCTTTGAAATGCAATGCCCAATTAAAACCTTACCCGAACTATACTGAGATTAAAAAAGTAATAATAATCTGCAGCACTCTAGGTAGCATGCTGCAGTTTTCAGGGTGCCTCTGAGCTGTTCCTCATAAACTCTTGGATAAGATTTGTCTGGATGTTTCCAATTGCAACTGCTCCCAGAGAAAAGCCATGAAGTAGCATTCAGCTGGCAAAGCTGGAGAGAGGGTTGTTTTACGGAGGAAAGGAGGGAGGCGGGTAAGGAAAGTGTTGACAATCCCTTGTGCATTCTCCTGAAAGGAAAAGAAAATGATATTTACTGTAAATGTTCTGCCCTTGGGCTGGGTTATCCTGCGGCCTCGCTGGCGCGCTGGGCCAGGCAGTGCCTGCAGAGTGGCTCTGGGGAAGGGATGGGATGGGCTGACACAGCTTCAGCCTATTCCAGTAACTTATTTTGCAGTTGGGTTGAGTATCACTTGCTCCAGCTCTTAGGGGCGGATGGTATTGATGACCTGTCAGGACGTCTGTGCATACGATGGTGGCTCCAAAGGAACGGTGCAGTTTATAAGCAGACCTTCTTTGGCAGAGTAAGGGAGGTTGGGGCTGCAGTAGCACGGATGGGATCTGGATTTAATAGTCCAGAAGGTGGAATGAAAGCCCTTCTCTTTCAGTAGTCCACACCATAAGTAGGAGCTGAAAGGGGAGAAGGCAGTTTGGGCAGCGAGGAGCACCGGCAGTAATTAATCAGGGTAACAGCCAACCCCTTCTTGGCTCTAGAGCTTACTCACTAGCAAAAGTCACCAATGTGGAAATATATCACCTTATTTTAAGGGCTCTAGTAATTTACTTGCTCTACAGAGTGACAGGACAGTGGAAAAGCAGGGCGCTCTATGTCTGAGGTACCTGGAGACACTTTCTTCAGGACTGAGCCTAAAGGCGTGGGCTGCCTTAGCCAGACCCTGTCCTGGGCTGCCAAGTTGTCCGGACTGAGCCCGCTCCTTTGTCAGCTCTTGCTGGTTAAGGGATCTCCTCCTCATTAATCAGACAGAACCACCAAAAACTCGGGTAGCTCATAGAGCTGTTTGTCCATCTGCCTCTGTGGTCATTGCTCAGAAACTACTTCAAGGAAATTTAATGCATTTAATAGTAGAGATCCAAGGAAAGCCAGTTTCTTTCTCATCAGGGTCTCCTTTGATGTGCACAGAACAAACTGGTAACTGAGCAAAGCCAGTGGCTTGGGCAGGGATATGTGGTGGTGGCTTCCCCTGGGCCTGAGCAGGAGGCATGGCAAGTCCATCTGTGAGTCATCAAAACCCTGATGGCAGCCCAGCATGTCTTGTTATTCTCGCTTTGCCTCTCTTTTTCACTTTTTCATGCTTTTGTAAAGAGGACTAGAATGTAAAGAGGACTAGAATATACTAAGTTTTTTTAAAAAGTGTCCAAAACAACTGCTAGAAAGACTAAATCTATCACAGATGGCCTAGAGCCTGTTGGGGATGGGGAATCTTCCAGGTGGGTCTTCAAGTCCAGTTTAGACTGAAGGTTTTGATGGTTTCTATCTGAGCTCACTTGCTGCCTTCTGCCCCTGGTTTTAGACCCAACTGCTTAAAATCTCAGCACAGATTGCTGAGGTCAAGGGGAATTGCCCGAGTTTGGGAAACTAAAACTAAATGAATGGAGCATGATATGAAAGCATAATGGGGCTGATGTTTTTATTGCAGGAAGGCCTCTCGACACCATTCTGACAGCATAAAGGGTCATTTACATCTATTTTAAGCAACGTAAAAGCTTGATCCTCATTTACACATGTTGAAAAGAAAATATAATATGTACCAAGACTAAGCCCCTTCCTACTGCCAAAGTGATGGAAAGAGACTTTAGTGTAAATAAGGTTCAGGCCTGTTTTCAGTTTCAGTGCCACGAACGTGCCGGTGCAGGCGCAGGAAAGATGCCAAATGTATTTATTTTGGCCCAGCAGGGTGTTTCTTCAGTTTTCTGTCTGCAGAAGAAAGTGAATGCGAACATTTTGGCTCTGCTTTCCACGAGAGCCACTGGAAGTGTCACTTCCCCCCTCTCAGGCGGGGACAGAGGACACCGTCCCGAAGGCCACCACACAGAGGATGCTCTTGTCGGGCCAGACCTGGGGCACCGGCGGCTGCTGAATGGGCACCTTTGTGGCAAGGGTTGTGAGTTCTCCATTTCCAGCTGCTAAGCTGCTCCCAAGGACTCTGCAGCAACTGTAAACCAAGCAGAAACCAAGGATGCACAAGCTGACAAACTCTGTTTGTGTCAACTAAAGCAAAGCAGCTCGCTGCCGGCTGCCGGAAATGGGCTCCAGACCTTCTCCCGGGGTGGAGGAGACATGGAGTAACTGCTCAAAGATGTGAGTAGTTTCCTAAACGGGATGATGATGACAATTACAGACTGATAGGGTCTCAGTATTTACATCTCCTTAACTAGTCAGACTTTCAACCCAATGGGAGCCTAGGAGAGCGTTGCTCTTCCCCGAGAACATTGGAGAAGACTGTGATTTATCATGGGGCACCGGGGCAAGTGGCTGATACTCCGCAGAGTTTCAGTAATATGGACCATCTGCACACAGATTGCGATGCAGCCTCTCCCCGTCCTTTTTTTCTCTCCACGTAGGACAAGGGGCAGCCTAGATCTGAAGGGAGGTGCAATTTTAAACAGGGCTGACGTGCCTCTGTGCCAGCGTGGGACGGATTAGAATTAGTTTCTGCTAATTTGCTCCACATGGAGCTTTCAGTTTGAATTCTGTCTCCCAAATTAACAGGCGGACCACCCTCTCGGTATCCCGACTGCTGTACTTCCCGTTGTGAGGGAAGAATTTCTCATCCATCCCGGCTTTTCCTGTGGTTCAGGCAGTGTTGTACTCACCGCTCCAAGGGAAGGGGTATCTGTAGCTGTGTGTATTCAGCCTTCTGGGACCCCTGAGCTGATCCAAACCTGGGCAGTCATTTTGGAAAACAGCAAACCTTGAAGTCTGGGAGCAGGAAGGATGCACAGACCAGTGATTGTTTACTCTCCCAATTTTTTTGTTCCTGTCTGAATCCCAAATTGTTCCTGTTCAGGAGGTACTTCTTAGCAGAGAAGCCAAAATAAGTCTTGCCAGAAAAGATCCAGAGGCTCTGATTTCCTGCAAGTACTGCATGAAACCAACTGTTCTTGCCAAGTGGCATTTAAAAAAAAAAAAAAAAAAAAGCAGAAGGTCCTGTGGCAATCCTTCTGTCTTCTGCTAATGAAGACTATAGCTTCTCCACCTGGGCCAGGCCCACAGGGCTGAAAAAGCTAAAAGCTGCTGCATAGGCTGAGTTAATTTGGTTGAGGGTGATGCACTTGCACTGCAGAAACACCAGAGCTTCGTAGTGAGACGTAGGAAATACCCGCTCAGCCCATGAACTGATGGGGCCCATTTGCCACCCCGTGCAAAGGGTTGCACAGGGTGTATTTTATGGGGTTTCAGTCATCCCAGGGAAAATGCCCTAAGTGTGATGGTTCCTGTTCAACCAGCCTTGGACATTCTCCCTAAAGTTCATCCTCCATGTTCCACTTCTCAGGCTCATCCAGCCAAATTATTCATCTCTGTGTCACCTACTGAAATTTTCTGTTGACCATCACATGGAAGGGCAAGCCACCGGGCTGGCCTTGGCCAAATCTTGTTTAATTTTTTCTCTTTCTCGGGATATATTGACATCCTGTGTGACTTTGCATGGGTTATTTCAGTCTCTTTGGTTAAGGTCATAGGATCATAGGATTGTCAAGGTTGGAAAAGACCCTTAAGGTCGTCGAGTCCAACCATTAACCCATCACTGCCAAGTCCATCTATACCATGCCCTCAAGCACCGCATCGATCCGTTCTTTGAACACCTTTAGGGATGGAGATTCAACCACTTCCCTGGGCAGCCTGTTCCAATGCCTGACCACCCTTTCGGTGAAGAAGCTTTTCCTAATATCTAACCTAAACCTCCCCTGGCGAAGCTTGAGGCCATTTCCTCTTGTTCTGTCACTTGTTACTAAAGAGAAGAGACTGACCCACCCCTCCCTA
>KL287248.1:69544-83344 GCA_000699545.1 Podiceps cristatus | reverse complement strand
AAAAAAATATTCTGCTGTCTTTGAGTCTGTAATGGAAAATTTTCAAAGCCACTTCTCTGAAATAAAACTATATTCCAAAGCTGTCCAAATGATTAATATTATAAAGAGTAAAATTTTTATGTTTTAAAAACCTTTAACAAATATACCTTTATGATTTTTCAGTTGTATTTACAATTACTGTTATGTATACAATCCCTAAACAGGAATGATCCCTATGATTCCCAAAATAATCATTTTGGTGTGAATAGTCTTTAAGACATTGCCTCTGCTCCCTAATATGTTTAAGAAAATATTGTCCTTTTTGATTTTGGCAAGAAACATTTGTTGACAGGTAAGTAATTAATGCTTCAATTAAAATCAATATTTTATACTCAAATGACTTTTTACATTAGTATACCAGTTATAAGGTCATTCTCTATCACATTGCTGCATTAACCATCTATATTTTCATATAGTAATGGCAACACATAATCTGTTAGACCTTTACAATTGGTACAGCAAGAGTTCACATTACCATATGAACTCTTGTTGGAAAATACAATGTTTAAAGTAATCAAAATGTCAAATTCTGCATTTTCTTTCATGTTAAATAAATGATGATTTCATAGTAAAAGAAAGTAATTTTCAATACCAGTCAGAGCATTTCTGCGAAGAGGTAATTGACTTTTTTCTCATGTACACTAGACTGAATAAATATTGTAGTAACAATTAGTAACCTTTCTTTCAGGAAGTTGATAAATCACATGCAATACATCTCTTCTTTTTAAGAATCTTCAAAAAAACCCAAACAAACAAACATAAAACCTACAAGTATCTCTTAAAATTAAGCGGTGGCAAAGGCACATCTGCCATACTTAAAAGTATCAGAATTAATTTTGACAATTTTATTTAGAACAATATTTTTTTGCTAGCCTGGAATTTTCTTCCAGGGAAGGCACTATTCATTGTCAAGCTGAACTAAGGAAGAACTAAGAAAATTACATGTTGGGCAAAGTATTTAGCTCAACTCTTTTTTCCTAAAGGTTTCACTCCTCGTGCTAGAATCTTGTTTTGATAATGACTTAATTCTTGATAAGTTCCCCTCATTTGAAAAAAAACCCAAAACCAACAAACACAACAAAACCCACAGCTGAATTGAATTAATGTATTTTTAAAATATAATCATTATTTTCCATTTCAGTCACAAGTAAGTGTGTTTTATGAAGTTCCCAGACCATGAAGGGTTAAGGTTCTCATCTGCCCTAAGGAGTAATCCTTCCTATTTTCCTTATTAATCAGATCTATATTTTAATTATCTGTTAAGGGGAAACGCTACATCTAGAGCAGGGCTGCATGTGCATTGTATGTACACGTTGTTCCTCCAGCTGGGAACCCGTGCGAGCTGGAAGAACCACTGATGTCTGTGTTGTCTTCCTGCGAGGGGCCCGGGCTGGAGGGTGAGCCAGAGACAGCAGCAGCGGGGCTGGCTCTCCTGGCTTCCCGGTGCTGAGGAGCCCCAGCCAAAGCACTGGAGATCAAGAGATGTAAGACGCGGTTACCTAAGTCTAGTAACGTAGTGTCATTTTGCACATTTTAGGGTGTTAGATACCTTTCACAGGGCTAACAGATGTGAGACATTGTGTTTGACATCCTTTCTGGAGTAGTAGCTGAAGACCAGGAGAGATACCCTTAGGCATCTAAAATGACCGTAAGTGCCTATTTGCCTTTACGTTTTAGGCTCTAGCTATAATAAAACACAGTTTTGAACAGCTGCTCGGTTAGCTAGTTGTCAAGGCAGCCTAACATGAAACTTCCATGTCTAGGGAGGTAACACCAGGTACTTCAATTCTGACCAAGTTGGGTCGTCTGATGGTTGTCTCATGATCCCATGACTTTTGAACCAAGCACATCTCCGCTCCAATTGAATCTAGAACTGTGCTTGTCGCTTTAATTGCAAATAAAGTTTAGATACAGTTGGAAGCTGCTGCTACTACGACTCGCTAATTTAAAATAAATGTCTGTTTATTCTAGAAAGTGATAAAGTATTTCTAAAAGACTAGCACCCCTGTTTTCCCACCAGGTAAGGTAAGTAAGCATCATAAATACCGTTTTTAGACATTGTACTGGTAATGTAACACACACACACACACACCCCGCCACTATACATATAAGTAGTATTTTTTTGGTTTTGATTCAGAGTATTATCTTGCAACAATAATAATTTACAAATGCATCTTTAAAGTAGGTGGCAATAACTTCTAAAAATTAAAAAATACTTTTAGAATAATAAGCAATGCCAAGAAAATAATAAGCAATGCCAAGAAGTCAGTTTCACCACTGAAATCCTTTAATTATTCACTCCCTGAAAATTTACCAATTTACCAATTTATTTAAGGGATTAATCTACCTATATATTTATATGAAGACAGAGTGTTTGGATATTTTTAAGCTCTGGTACAGAATTATTTCTAAATATACAGAACTAGAAAACAAACAGATTAGAAGAATCTACTGAAAGCGATCATTTAAAATCGTAGTCTCTCAAAGTGACCAATTAATTACCTACATCTTTCTGGTTTAAGTATTTTTACCACCAGATGTCAGGATGCTACAAATTTCAGTATGAGATTGACCACAGGCTTCCCCTTCAACCATTTTCTTTATTGTTATTAAAAAGCTAATACCTTACATGGATAATCTCCTCGCACAGTGTATTTTTTTAGTTTTTATATACAATGATACTTAAATGTAATAAGGAATAAGCATGAAGATCAACATACTTTCCATTTACCCACAACAGTGTCTTATACTGCTATCATTAGAACACTGAGCTCTGTCCTATGAGCAGGAAAAAAAATGAATTCCATAATAGTTTCACTTCTGCTAGGATTTCCACTGATGTTTATTTAACTCACCTCAAACAAGTCTGGTGGGTCTGGTCCTCGAGAAACAAACTGCCTGAATTACACAGGAAGGTTGTTTTAAAAAGCGCACCGCTCCACAGGCTATTTGCAGCACATGCTGACGTAATTCAAAGCAGAAAAATATGTCTAATACCCAGTTTCAGTGTCACCACAGCACTTTTACTCGATTAAATCCATTTTTTTGTGAATCGAGTAATTTAGGTAGAAGAAAGATTCACTTTGAACTTCAGAGACCTTTTGAAAAATATAATGCCTTAAAAAGAAAGGATAAGTACCGTTAGTTGGTTTAGCTAGATTTCTCAATCTGAACAAATTCCTAGAAATAAATAAAGCTGATATTATTGCATTTTCAAAGATTCATATAGAAAAAATGTTTTACAAATATAATCAAAATGTTTTTTAAATGACCAAAAGCTTCAATATCAAACAAACAGATTGTGACTGACAGTCTCTTTACTTACAACACAGAAGAAATTAAGTTAGGTCAGCTGTATCTGAAGTCAAGACTGCAGCTGCCAAAACAAAGAAAAATATAGAATAAGCAAGGGTACCTTTCTGCAGGCAAATGAGACTTTTGACACCAGATTTTCAAGGCAATAGAGTCTGTTTTATTGGTTGACCATAATTTATGCTTCATAATGGAGAAGAAAAGAATGATCTCCGCAACATTTATCAAACTGAAAATGTACCACTATATTATGTATTTGTTGTCCCTGTCTAGCATCTAACCTCACAACCAGTAGCCAAAACAATGTTGGATCAAACAGATTTGTTTTCACTTAGAAGGCTCTCTACAGTTTGGGTTGTTTTGGGGTTTGGGTTTTTTTTCAGTAGGATAAAAGAAAACAAAACAATAGAATTATTAGGAGGACTATGACCCTAGAAAGAGTCGCAAATTATGCAGTCTTCTCAGCCTCCTGGAAACACCTGTGACAGAGTTTATCTGTAATCTTCTAGAATACAGTAAAATTGTCTGCATGTCTATTCATAAATACCTGTTCCACAGATATGGCCCATATATTAGTCCAGGAACTGAGTGGATTCTGTTCTGAAGAATTTAATCCAGTTAAAGAGATGAATGCAGCTAACAAACTCTTACTGCTCACCATGGCACACAGGGAAACCTTTGGTAAGAGGAGATGACTTTCACAGTTTGATGGCTCCTTCAGCGCATATGGCTTTCTATTATAGTTTAATAAAATTAAATACATATGGATATACAAATCTGTGTATTTATTGTCCAAATGGATAAATATCACATTATACAGAAATTAAAAAAACATTAAAATACATGTCATACCTGAATACTGTTAGCTGGTCTTGTATTTTAAATGAGGAGATATTTTTTTGCCTTTTTTAATAAATATATTTCCTTAGGAAAAACTATTAATGCCTCCTGTATTTCACTTAAGTATATCACATAGATTATGGTATGAACTCACATTATTACTTTCAACATTTTTTCATTAAGTTAGTAGATTTGGGGTTTTTTTTATTATCAGCTGCTTTACCCCAGATGAACACGCCTCGCCGGATTTAGGAAAATATTCTTTTGTCTAATGTTATTATTTATGGTTTTGTTTGATTTGAAAGAACAACAATAAACCTCGAATAGCAGTTACATCAGTATCTCGTAGCACAAATTTGCATAGGATTTACGGAAGCATATTGTAAGTACGAAGATTTCCCCCTTTCCTGATTCTCCCTTATTTTTACACTAAGAATATTGAAGGATGATTGAAATTTCTTTAAGGAGATCAGATTTTTCTCCTTAGTTGACACCTTCTCCATAGTCTTCCCAGGGTACCCGCATTACCCGCATTATTCCTCAAATTTGGATAATCGGGCTGCGAACGTGCCAGGAGAAGCACGATGGATGGGAGGTGCCAGGAGAAGCACGAAGCACAACCGTGGCAGGGTGCAGCTTCACGTTTGCTCAGAGCCAGGTACGATCAATCCCGACGCAGCTCTCAGCCGCTCGCTGCTGGGGCAGACCTGACTTGCAGAGAGGAAGGGGGAAGCCGGGCCCGGCGGTGGTTTGCCCAGGGGCAGCGGTGGCTTGCCCAGGGGCAGCGATGTGTTGGTGAAGAGGGTAGCATGAAAAGGGTTCGGGGAAAGCAAGCATGAAGGTGCAGCACCTGAAGTTACATGCCAGAGGCTGTCCAGGGAGGGGAAGAACAGTATTTAGCTTGTTAAAGAAAGACAGGGGAAAAATTCTGCTCACGTATGTACTTACATACACGAAATTCTGGGAGAAATCCTAAATACTATTACGCTTAACATTTCTGTCAGGTTGTTTGGAAGAGCTGAAGGGGGAGAAGGTCCAGAGGCCTGCTCTTAGCAGAAATCAAAACAAGCTTAATTGGTTCATAAAAAAGAGTCAAAGCTGTTGTTATTTTCATATCATTTTCATCTTATCATTTGCATAAGTATCTGATGAATATGGTAGAGTAAAATCAATGCTATTTCTTGTAAGAAAAATTTCACCTAATCATTGAATTTCCTATTTTCCTTTAGGGATGGCATTGATACTAGTGTATCGTGGGGGGTTATTCTCCGACTACACAGCTTTTACAAACTCCTGAGGAGGATGAGATGCATACGGGTGTGTTGAGTACAGAGGATTTAGCCAACTAGCTAAAGAGAAGTATCGGGACAATGGAAGTGGCAGCTCTTCAGGGAGGAAACCGGTTGCTGCTCACCACCTACGGCAGCAACATTTTCCCCTGGGTTAAGATTGATTAAGATAAGATGAATTCAAGCTAGGAAAGAGGAAAAGAGAGCCGTGTGCCCCCATATACACAGTCGCCAAACAACCATCCTTGTAAAACACAGAAATGACCGGATACTCTGTCTGAGAGTGATGGAAGTGTCCGTACAGAATCAGGACCAACCATCCTCAAAGATGAGCTATTCTGGAACCCAGAGTCCAAAAATGACCTTCCTTCAGTGTAAGAACTGTCTTACTTATTATTTGTTAACCAATTATTTACCTGCACAAGGACTTGCCTGTGGCAGATTAGTCTTAAAATACTTTGACAAGAAAGCCTTTCGGATGGCTAAATAAATTGGAAATGAAAGAGTCTGCTGATAACCACATGGCTGCTGACACCCTCAAAAGCCTCCAGTAGGCTTGTTAATAGACTTCCATTTATAAAAGTCATGCTGTGTTTTCTCAAGTGGATTTGATTTATCCAGGTACCAGTTAATTGTATTTTTTTACTGCAGATTCTAAAAAAAACCCTGTTGAATAAAGATAATGGGCTTACAGGCCCACAGGACGTCAGAATACTATAAAGGTCTGCAGGATCTCAGCTGACTCTTCGTCTATAACTGGAATAGTACAGTTTCAGACAACAGAGCCCTGATTAATTATATTAAAATCTATTTTATCAGACTGTATATCATATGTGTATGTCTATTTAAAAGATGTGAAAAATGCAATCACTTATCTTTAACTATTTCATTGCAAAAAATCCTAACATTTCTCACTTGGTTTTAAGCAAATGATACAAACACCAGATTTTCCAGACTGCTCAACCTCACATCCTGACTTTGTTCTCTGCTGTTAGAGAAATGCAACCCTGGGGGCTGGGGCCAGGATTACATCTGTGCAGTGGTGATCGTCTTCTGCATCACTCTCTGAGCTGTTTTAAATGACACGGACTCTACCTGATTGTTCCATGCAGCTGCATATGCGACACGTGCTCTGCCATCGTGTCACTCATGCTGGGAAGGGAAACAGAGAACACATGGCCAGACCACCAGTGACTTGGTCCTACTGTGACAATTAAACGTGACTTGCAGCTACAGGTTTCTCTCGGCCATCTGCTCTTTTAAGAAGAAACATGGCTTTGGACTGCCCAAAATCAGAATGTTCCAGGCGGTATTTGCCCTTTGTACCTTGTCAGAAGCTCTCGCTGCTCCTTGGGTCCATGAGTCCTATGAGGCATACATGCATAAAATGCTTTAATTGAGGCACAGGTGTGATCCCAGCTTATTAGCTTACAGCTACGGCTTACTGGGAAGGGAAACCCCTACATTTCCTTGTCCCTGTCTTACTCTTTTTCAATGTCCTCATCCCTGTTCCTAGCCGTGTGGTACATCACCCAGATGCGTTGGTGATATCTCCCCTTCGCAGTAGCAGCAAGTTTTACGTAGCTTTGGTTCCACTTAAAACTACAGCACAAGGAACAGCATATCAAGAAGAAAATCATGAAAGGAGAACACAGACATGAATTAAATACCTTAATGAGGCATTCATGCCTAACATGTTCTTTCATGGTTCAAAAGATGACATCAATATGAGGGGTTCTGCACTGCCTTCTTGAGAAAGGTTTCGGTCTGCTTAATCAGCTCAAACCAGCCAGCTGAGGAACATGACAATTTGCTTCTGTGTCTAACCATGTGATTTAGTTTATTAGTCCAAAAGATCAAACTTGTGAGGTTGTGATTGTATATGCAATCTAAACTGGCTGAATTACAAAATTCAAGGAATTGATTTGCATGATTTAACTGAGGCTTGTTAAGGATAAATTTGCTCCCCAATGAGCTTCATTCTTAAATTAATATTTATCCTTAAGAAGAAACACAGGTAAGTAAACCTCTTGAAAAAATGCAGAGCTTGTAGTCTCAGAGACCAAAATATTCTCTATTAACTGTAGGAAAGTGATTCATGCCTAAGTATCATTTTTCCTGGACAGCTGAGAAGAAAAAAACATTTAGACACTTTGAAAAACCTATCATCACTTCTCTGGCCTACGCAGCATTTCTGGCATGAGTAACTCAGCACGCAGAACCATAGGATATTTGTGCAAACCTCTTGTTAATTTTTTCAAGTCCTTTTTTTTAGTATGATTGGTATCTAGTGGCAACATTTCAGTTGTTTCTGCATTATTGCTAGAGCTGTTGCAGCTGCTGTGAAAAGAGCTGCTGTTTGACATTACCTCACCACTTCTAGAGGAGCTATACCTGCCCCCAAATCATCCCCTTCAGCCAACGAAGCTCAGCAATGCAAAAGAAAAGCAGACAGATCAGAACTGCCAATTCAAACAGCAACTCAAATGCTCTTGCCTGGGGCTCGTGTTTGTCTGGCCAGGCTCCACTTGGCATGGTGAAAGAGTCCACAGCATCTCGTACAACGTGGGCAGAACCATTTTCTTGGGACAAATTTCTCTTATAGCAGAATAGCTGTAAGTCTCCTGGCTGATGCTTAGACTACCGTAAACCGAAGACAATCCACTTCTCTACTAGTAACCAGCTCCCTCACGGTACCAGCAGAATCACTCACCTGTTGCCGTCATTGCTACCAACTGTTAAAAACAGGAGTAACCCTCCGAAGTGCTGGGATCCTCTGCAGATATCTGAAAGAACAAGAAACTATAGTTGAAAATCTCAACATTCAGAAACTGACGGAGTTCATCCCTTGCAAAAAATGCAAGTCAGAAGAATTCACGTGGGACAGAAAGAGCTGTTAAATATATTAAGTGCATTGAGCTTGTTCTCTTCAATTGATATCTGCTCAAAATGGAGGCAGTGCTGAAATGTGATACCACCTGGAGACAAATTAGTTTGCTGCCTAACAATATCTATTTGCAGGGTTTCTGTACGCCGTAATGGAAATAAAACGTTGGGTTTTTTAAGAGACAGCTTGTATAAACACTACCTTTCACCTCCTGGGATGAAATGCGTTATAGCCTGCTCTTTTATGGCTTAGCTGAATTGAGCTGTGTTCTTCAGAAAAACAGCTGTATTAATACTTGTGGTAACCCACAACTGAATAATTGAAAAATGCATTGGATCTTAGCGATGGGAAGAACTCTATAAACTTTTGCCATCAATTATTATAGGAAGTACAGTACAGAAATTTTCTGTTCTAAAATCTACTATACCAACTGAAGGTGAATTGAACTGTGGTCATGTTCAACAAATACTTATGATCAATATATATGTATTATAATTTAAATAACTGCATTAAGTCAAGATTAATAGTTGCATATATTATTAAGAACAATGAATTTATATATATATATACTTCCAACTATAGTAGAAATCCTCATTTTATTTTAGCTCCTGAGAAAAAGATATTAATATCATTAAATATTTAGAAACATGAAGTTACCAAATCATGTCAGTGCCTCCTGTTTTTAACTATACCACCCAACTATATGATACATTGGCCTCAGGAACGAAGCTGGCTTAAAAATTCCCTTTCTCTCCACTCACTGTGGACACTCATCCCCACATCTGAAGTGCACTTCACTACTGCCTAAATCATGTTGATTGAACAGTTTGTGTGGTTGTGTTGAAAAATAGAAACCCTGATAAGATCCTGCTGAGGGATAAAATAACCTTGTGCAAAAAAAAAAAAAAAAATTAGGTGATGTGGGTAGGGGAAAAATGGTGGGAAGGAGTTCTGAGTTCTGAGCAAGTTTTGGATCTGTTTTGTAACATGCTATTAGCAGTATTGATGGGACATAGCAAACTGAAGAAAATTCAAAACTGAGGATATAGGGCTGGAAACTTCTCAAATTGGAATTTTCACTTAACTGCACCCTTTTGTGCAGCAAAAAGACCTGCACCAAATGGATTGAACTACAATTGATTTTCTTGTTTCTGAAAAACACAACAGTCAGGTTTAGACTAAGCACAGACAAGTCTACAGAAATCAAGATCCATGCAACCTACCTCAGGATAAATCGGCTCAGGCTGTCAACAAACAGAGAGGGGTCTGGAATAAACCAAATATGGGCAGAGTTTGAAGTGAATCAGCTATGACTGATGTGCTATGCTGCAGGAAGCTCCTCTACTCCCTTGCCTTGTGCTGCTGATGAAAAATTGTTTGCTATTATGGCACATGTTCTCATCAGGAGCACACAAAAAGCTCTATAATAGCTGGTTAACTGTGAAACACACATTGTGGAACTGTATTTTAATTAATTTTCCTTAGTGATATCATGTCGGTTGGAACAGCTATAGATTTCTTTTCACCATTTAAATTAATTTTCATGCACGGAAATAGCGTAGTATTGTTAACAAGGTTTTAAAGTATAAGCTGCTGTAACATGCAGGTACCAGTATCCTCAGCAAGACTCAGACAGATGCCAGACTGGCTTCTGTTGAGCTGTTCCAAATGCCACTGCAGTAATGTCAATCTTGCCCAGTTGTTCTCTTGACTGATATGTTAAAAATGTAACAAGTATGGATCATGCTACCTTGCTCTTCCTAGATTATCAAATTCTGCTCTTATAAATTATTTTACTCTCTTATTCTTAGGACATATAATTTCTGATATTAAGTGCTGATTAAGAGACATATTTGAAGTAACCTGTGCATGGGAAATAACTGGGAGTTACAGTTCAGTGGAACAAACTACCCAAGTCCGAGGCACAGTTTCTAACCATGGGAAGGCTGCACGCTGTACTTTTACCTATCTGTGACTTGCAAAGGTACAGGCCAGAGGGAATTGTGTCATGAAAGGGGTTAAGAATATCACCCTTTAAGGGTTAGTTTATTTTTTTCTTAATTATTCATCGCAATAAGATTTTTTGTCACAGATTTGACAGAGACATATTCTCTAATTAATGTAACATCTCCAGATTTTTTACATTTTACTCTTTCTTCCCATAATTTCTGCCAAAGGAACTATCTCCTTGAACATCTAAAACTAGGTTGTACAAAAATGCATAATACCAAGTAAGATCCTTCAATAGCAAGGACAATAGAAGGAACAAGCTTATTCCATTTCTGGTTATAATGACTTGTTCAGTACAGGCAAAAAAAACCACTACGCAACACAAACAATTAATAAGTACACAAAGTACACAAGTGTGTTTATTACATTTTTGCAAGCACTTTGTTCTACATTTCAAAAACGCCACCATCAAGCTGTTGGCACATTTATGTACAAAACAGATTAATTGTAATGCCTGCTACAAAGCATTCTTTGTGAAAATACAAACTCTAATACCAGAGAAGAGCCAAAAGCATTAACATCATTACATGAGTTTAAAAGACATAGTTTTAAAAATCAGCACAAACGTTTTAAGACACAAAACTGAAACACTACAATATAGAATCCAAAAGAGCTTCCTAATACTTTTTGCAGAACTGTAATACTGCACATTATCAGAAAACTGTTGACCCCGCAGGACAGCCTAAGTGTAAAAAAAAAAAAAAAAAAAAAAAAAAAGGCAAAACCCCAAATCAAAAACACAACCAAAAAACCCCCAACAAAACAAGCAAAAGAAAGAAAAAAAGAAAAAAATTCAATCAACTAATACTACTTAATGCATTATCATGCCACAAGTAACTATAGTATTACCCTCTACTTACTACAAGAATTGTTAAAAATTACTGATGATGCATGACTAGTAATAGTACAAAGAAGAGTTTTACTCAAGAAGTTTTATTAGAAATGCACTTACACTGAGAGAGAATTCACAATGGTCCAATAAGTGCACAAAACTACCTAAGATTTTTAACACTGACAAAAATGTCTTGTCAGGCTACATCACTTTAAAAGACACTTTACAGCATTCTTGTAGCATTAGAAATAGGCAAAGAAAAAAAAATCCACCAAATTTGGTCCAATCATACTGACTTTTCTTAAATAGGGTTTTTTGTTTTGTTTTTGATACAGGTAATTATTTCAAATTAAGATGACCTATCTTTCTGATAACATTTTCCTATCAAAATAAAGGTTCAAATATATTACTACACTTTCAAATAATAAGCTCTGTAGTGGTCTTTCACCTTACTTTAACGTAATACAGGTAAACCAATATGTGTAGGAAAGCTAGAAGCCAAGCTATAACATTTATGGAAGTCTCCTTCAATATATCTTTTACAGTTCAGGCAGGTGCAATCCATTTAAATTTTTAAAGCAGGTAAAAAGACATCTGACTCCTACGGTCACTGTATTTTTGATATATTACTTTCATAAATGTAGCTAAGCAGTAATTTCATACATCATCACATGAACAGCTCCAATTTAGCATAACCATCATTGAATTAAAGAGAGATCATTCTGTAAAAAACTATGGATAACTATATCACTTAATTAACAATTGTCTATATACCATAACTCTTTAACAGGTAGCCGTGGTATTGAATTCCTTCAAAAGGCAAGTGGCCATGCATTGTTAGCACCACGGTCTGCATGCTCACAATACAAACAGGAATTATCACCCATGGAACTTGGAACAAGAGAATATTCTTTAAAAACATCAATAATAATACAATGTTAACAAAGATAAGAAGCACTTTTTCTTTTTTTTTTCTTTTTTTTTTCCTCTTTTTTTTTTCTTTTTTTACCCACTATTACAAATTTAGAAATTGCACCTTTGATTGTTTAAAACGTTCTTAGGACCCTCATTCAAGTTGATCAGGGTCCATCTGGCAAGTTTTCCAAATATAAAGGAAAGTCATCAGAATGGTTTCTTTATATATTGTACATCATGTACAATGGTCCCTTTGAAGTATACCTGTAGTTAAAGTAGTTATTGAACTCAAAACTAAAAAGTATAAAAAGCTACTTTTTTTCCAAAAACATATAAGAAACAATGCAAAAGGTGTTATGCATAACACATACAAAGTGATTAAAAAAATCAAACACATATTTGTATTTGACAATAGCTTAGTATCCTTGACCTAGCAGAACTGATTAGCTGAAAAGGATTCAGGAAAGGCTAATTAGGAGCTTTGTGGTAAAGAATGGTCACACAAAGTAAGAACTAATTAAGAAACCAAGTGCTAGACAACCAAGAATTATACATGGGTGATATGTAAGTCACCCAAACTATCTTTTGTGAGAAGCACTTTCAATTGTTTTTAAAATGGTTGGATGGCCTTCAGTTAAACAACAAAGCATTCATGTTAGAAAGTAAGACAGGGTTTCTTTTATGTGTAAGCGTTGAGCCGCTCTTTAGAGCGAGTAGAATGAATATCATGAAGCTCTTGTTCCTCCTTTGATTTAATATCCTCATATTTTTGCATTCTGCAAGCATCTTTCACATAAGCCCAGTTGGCAGACAAGACCATGAGATAATGGACCTGTAAGAGAGGTAACACGGAGTTAGGAACCAACAGACCTAGACCGAATAAAGCAAGTTCAAACTTGAAAGCTATAGGGCAGAGACTGGGTTTTCATCAGAAGGAACTAAGCACTGTTAAATCAAGAAGTAGTGCAGCAACACAACGCAAACTTCAAGCTTGAGCTTCATTAATCCTCAGGTTACTCAGCTCACAGCTGTTCCTGTTACCATGACTAGCAGTTAGTAGCAACGGTCATAAAAAAAATTAAAAGAACTGAAAAATCAACAAATCATCCCTGCTTTACTACTTCAGCTAATCTACAAACCTACGCAGCAAAATGCCTTCTGGCTATTTCTTGAAGACTTTTCCCCATTGAATCACTATTTGTTAAAAGTAGTTGCTTAAGGCAGAAATACGCTGTAGACACATCTGTAGTACAATGATTATGCATCTAATACAATTGCAGAGGATTTGCTTTTTCTTTCTTGTTAAAGTTAGCATTAGCTTTCCATTTAGCCAGGAGTTCTTTCACCTACAACTCTAGCAGTTGTGTCAAAACCACGTAATTTGGGAAAAGTTTGTAATAAATTGAAAAATATGTTCAGCTAGGCAAAATGTGACAAAATATAGTTACAAATAAAGTTGTGATCTCAAAAGGGCACACATCTGTCACCATTTAATTCAGTAATTTTATTTCACTGCTGTATACCGCAAATTATGTAATTCTTTAAAATGCATAGAAAACAAAAAAATGCATTTATTTAAAAAACAAAACACAAAACAAAACAAAACACAAAATTAAGAGCTTTCCAAGCATTCAATCCAAAAACAAAATAAAAAATTATCTGAAAAGGGGGGGGCG
>KL287248.1:43306-60433 GCA_000699545.1 Podiceps cristatus | reverse complement strand
TAGTGCCAGCCTGGTCTAGCGGCAGGTGCCCCTGCCCATGGCAGGTGGTTGGAAATATGTGATCTTTAAGGTCCCTTCCAACCCAAACCATTTGATGGTTCTACAATAATTTCAGCCATTACAAAACTATCATCATCTGTTTAGTAAAAGCCCTAGTAGGAAAGATGCAGGTAATAATTTTTCAGTCATTTTTGAAAATATCTCCATTCCAGATTTTGATCAGCACAAAAATCAAATCACCAGAAAATTATTTGCAACCAGTATATACATTTACCATGTTGCTCACAAACATTCTCTACCCTCATGTGGAGAAATGTGTTGTATATTGCTTTCAGACATGTTGAGCTTGTATCATGCTTTTTTCACAAGTTATAAAAAAGCATTACCCAAATGTACACTTTATTGTAATAATAGTTTATCAGCAAGAATAACTCGAATCTGCTACATTGTTTCCTTTAGCTAATCATGAACAATGGTACTGTTCTTTCCTATTAGTAATCAACAGTTTTTACACTGAATTTACAGGAAACAGGTACCTTCACAGAATACACATTTTAAATGTTAGTGTTCTATGCACATTTTAAATAGAATTTATAATTAAAAAATACATATAAAAATTAACAAATTAAATCGTCATAGAAAAATGAATAATCTCAATGAGATCTGTAGAGATAATTCCTTTTTCAACTCACCTGTCATGCTGGCTGGGGGGAGGGTGGGATTAATACTTTTTTTTTTCTCCTCATGAAAATAATAATGTGCAATTTTTTGTTTCAGATTAAGTTAAATGTTTAATATGAACCAAACTGTTTCATTCCCAAGCAATATAGCATTTTTTGTATCTCAAAAAAGCAATTAAAAGTATACTGTCAAGGCAACAAAAGAAAGACTCAGGGAACTGCCTGATGAGACCATGATTACCCAAAGCTCTGTGGGCTGAGAAACCATCGAGGCCAGAACATCTAGATTCACATCAGTCTCGTAGCGGAAAGGAACTGAATTATCATCACCAACACAAGAATTCTCAGATTTTTTAAGATTCCAAACCCCCATTTCTCCAAATTTCCCATCTCCCCAAAACACGCGTAATAAGTATATCCCCACTTTATTCTAACCTCCCCCGCTCAGGTTTTAGCTCCGCTCTCTCTCTTTCCACCAGCCTCTTAGAGTGTTACTATTTGTATTGTCGCTCTTCGCCAAAATTTTTGCAAGCAATGAAACTTATCCTGTCCCGATTCACCTCCAGGCTCTGCAGAGACAGATGATAACCTCGGATCTCACATCTCCAAATCAGTGTCCTACCACAAGATTAAAGAGTCATTCTCCAGGCAAATGACTAATAGAGCATTTTAGACAAGTTCTAGCAATTCCAAAAGAAGAAACTAAGCAGAATGCCCAAGCCAAATTTACAGTACCCTGGGAAGACGGACAATGTTGATTTAATTTTGTCAGGACTGGAAATGCAGTGCACCTCTAATATACTGCCTTGACTGGTGGGTAAAAGGATAGAAAGAGATGCTTAACAATTGTTTCAGAAACACTGAACCAGTTCATTTCAGATACATGGAAGCAAAACAATGTGATGCTTTCTTTTGTGAAATCTTGCTTTATATTTAGTGCTCTTCATTCACGTACCGTACTGGCGAAGATCCAAGCAGAGATTAGCTCCATCCACTATGGTGGCATTTCGGCAAATGGTCCACAGATTGAAGTACATGTAAACAGGCAGAGAAGTGAAAGCTGTAACACCAAGCCAGGCCAACATAAAGATGTATGTCAGCATAATAAACTGCAGTAAAAGAAGGGGAAAAAAAAACAGTGGTAAGTCAAAACTTAACTGATACTCCATTGCAAAACAGGAACTGCAGAGAAGCAATAAATGCATTTCTGAGTGGTTTTGTCTGTTTCTATCCTTATTTAAATTACAGGTTTGGCCTCATAATCAATTCATGATCTGGTCAGAGTGAGTGACAGAGCAGTAACATGAAGTTTCTGAAGAACAAGCAGTTATGCTTCCAGAAGTGCAAGCTTACTCCACATTCCTGTCACTCTTGGGCCTGTGATTGATGCAAAGCACCACATCTGAAGTACAGACAGCTGCATGCTTTGTGAAACACGTCTCTCCCTCTCTCCATCACCATGACCCCATAGTTAAGGCAAGAGGCCATGCGGTTGTTTTTTCCACTATCAATCAGGATGCAAAAAAATTAGAATGAAATACCATAGGGTTTGCTTGCTTTTGCTTTTAGAATCTGTGTCTTAATAAAAATGAGTCATTATCCATGGCTGCCACAGAATCTCACTGTCAAATCCATTTTGCTTTGAAACAATGAGACAATATATTTTTAATTTTTTTACTGTATTTAGACATATTGGGGGTCTACATACAAGGGAATTCGTCAGTCAGAAAAAACTAGGGTGCTTACCTCTCTTAATAAGAAACACATTAAATTACATGCATTGCAACGTGTGTTCTCCAAAGGCTACACATTTTCTTTTTTCAGCCGTGAGCCTCAAGAGTACACAATCTGCTTGTAGGAGGCATTGAACTCTACTTGCCTTCGGGGCCGGTAGTTATGCTGGCACACCCAGGTTCTGCAAACACGTAAGCATGCTACGTCACTACTCTGCCGCTAACCTAAGGTGACTAGCAGGCACATTCACCAGTAACAAATTACCTTTTCATGTTATGCTGTGGAAAGGATATGAAGATGCCACATGGTTAAAAGTGGAAGATAAGTCAGCATCTAAATGCTGAATCCAAATAGCCCCAAGCTTTAATGGCTTCAGAAATGCTGATGAATCTAAACATGTTACTGAAACAAAAAAATTTCACCGCACTAACATTTTTGTAGCTGCTTACCACAGAAAAGAATAAAAAATATAGCTATTTTTGAAAGCTGAAAAAGCTGGTCCACAATCTGCTTAAAAAATAAACCTTACAGAGTAAATAAGGGAGAAATGGAAGACATTTTCTAGTTTTTTTTTTTTAATGTAAGATCTCTCACATGAAGTGATAAAGAAAAAAGCCTAATATAAATACAGATTTTATTTATAGAAATCAAATAAGGTCAGACTCAAAAGGGTTGTAAATTGCAGTAAAAATTGTTAGAGGGGTGACTTGTCCATGTGGAGTTGATCAGGAAAAGCAATCCAAATAACCCATAGGTTTGAATTTTAGGGGAGGTACTTTTATTACTTTGAAGATATGGGATGGACATTCTCAAGCAATATTAGAGAGACCTTAATTTGATTTACTTTAACTCACTTCCAAAGAATATTGAATAAAAGCCATTTTAATTCTGAGGAAGTGTATTTACATAGGGATTTAATGCAGTTTAATTAATCCAGTTTAAAATTCAATTCAGATTAATTTCCCTCATTGTCCCTAGGTAGGTGAGTCTTTCAGCAGTAGTTTGAGAAGCTGGAGAATTTATAGCACTAAAAATAATTATCAGAAGGATGCAGGAAAGTAACAGATGAAGTGGAACAAAGAATAGAAGCATTCTCTTTAATACTTTGGGTATCTGCTTTCTATCATTTTTTTATTTAGTACTCAACATTCCAGCTTTACCTGCCAGCTTGTAAGTTATGAACCATTTTAACTTTTGCCTTAACATCAAACTAGTTTAAAAGGGAAACTGACGTGTCTAATTTATGTTTAAAGATTTTTGAAAATGTATTCATGTGGATAATGGCTGCCTTCCTTTCAAACTTTTCCCCAAAACACACTTAGTAAAAAACAAACTGACAAAATAGAGAAAGCGATAGCAAAGTCCATAATAAACATACACCCTTGAAAGTTACAGTAGACTTTTCTGTGTGTCAGTTGCTTTATAAAAGGAAATTCTATTCTATCTATTGCAAAAAAAAAAAAAAAATATTCAATACAAGTAAATACTGTTCTATACACACTTCTATTTATTTTTCATTATTGCTCCTTTATAGTTTTCTTTTTTTTTTTTTTTTTCCATATTACAGTATCAAAGCTAATGAGACAACATCTGGTTCAACCCCAGGCACTCATTTACATATAATTACTTGGAAAATTACTTGGAAAAGTAGATTCAGTTCAGGGCTATGAATTCACAACTAAAATGCTCTGTCTGATCTTAATTTATTATCAAGCTAAAGACAAGCTAAAGAGTTGTACTCAATTTTTTCTAAAGCAGGAGGAAGAAATAAGAAAGAAGGCTCTCTGTGTGTTCTCAGAACAGCCTTTAAATTCCCAGTTTACTATATTCTAGAAGTATTTTAAAGGTAAAACCAGCCTCCTAGCTTATATTCTATGACATTGCCAAAACCAGGTAAGTCTGAGGCCTTATTTTTGAGTGTCCTTCTAGAATTTTTGAACTAAAATTTACCCCTTAGTATAGCACATGCACAATAATTTAATGAAGAACTAAATCTTTGATATTAGTTTTATTACCGAACTGTAGTAACTGTTTTTAAGACTGGGCTCCACATAGTTTTGGGAATCTTCCAATTCTGTTATTACCACCAAATGCAGGAAAAAGATGATCCTTACTATGAGCATTACAATTTCTACTTAATATCTTTTTATTTTCTGGTCTGTAGTAAGGATGAAACTCTGTAGCCTTTCTTGCTTGTTTAAAAACCCATACGGAGATAATACAAAGTATTGGTACAGCTAAGAGGGAAAAAACAGAGCTTATTAGCCTCTAAAAAAATCTGCCTTGGGCATAGAATACGAGCAGGAGAAATCTGTCAGATGATGGCTGCTGGGAATCACAAGAGCTACCTTTTTAGACAGAAATGCCTGATTGCTTATGGAAGGGATTCTCTTTTAAAAACATGAATCTGTTTGGTTGAATATCTCAGAAAAAGTGAATCAAGAGCTGATTTCATTTTAAAAACATATTTTAGAAAAGGAAAAACTTTTTATTTTTTCTCTTTCAGCCACTTTCAACTGAAAAGCCAGTGCCCAAATTCAGGTCATAACAACAAGAACACAGAAGGAAAAATAGACACATTTCCTTTGTTTCGTGTAAGAATAATTAAAATGCAAAACTTCATGTTAAATCACTTGATAGCTATGAGTTATCCCTGGAAGCTGCTATCACTGATATCAGTGAAGCAAACCACAAAAATGTGATCTGGGCAATAATACAATTTCTGCTGTCGGGGCAGTAAAAAGTAAAAGGATAATCTTGCACAAGTTACTAGTTTCTAGCAATAGGAGATGTTAGCTTATAAATTCTTGTAATAATGGAAAGAAATAGTGATTTATTTTTTTTTTTTTAACTACTGGTGAAGGACTAAAGTAATTTTTTTAGATAATTTTCTCTGCTATTACAATCTTCCCTCTTTGCTCTAGAGACCTTACGAGAAATGCTTAAGGAGCCTGTTCACTCCAGGAATTAAATTCAGAATTCATTCTCCTGAGATTCAAAGGGATCTTTCTCCTTTGAAATAGCATTCTCCTATGTGACAAGCCAAAGGTTTATGAAATAGCAGTACAGCATCTTAAAGAGATACCACAGTTTGTTCTTCAGTACGCTATATGTTTTGTTGGTAGTGAAAATTACTTTCTCTGATCAGTTCAATTTTCACTGTAAGAAGCCAAACACATTAAAGCCAAAACAAACTGGAAGTGATAGTGAAATCTGTCTACCAAATCATGAAGATAGAAGTTCACTAATTGATAGTCAGTTCACATTAGGAAAGAATAGCTAAAGTAGCTAATTATTTGAACAAAACACATCTTTAATTTTTGTAGCAGTTAATTTCTTGTACCAGCACCATGGCTAGTAAAACCCTCTTGCCATATTTTGTAAGCTTTTCATTGCCAGTAATGGCTTTCCTGAATCATAAATTATCAAAGCAACTAAATCATCAACGCTTCTGGAAAGATATTTTTATAAAATCTGTTGCACAGATCAATAACAGGAAGTAGAGATTTCAGAGCATGTTCTGAAACGGTATCTGTACAGCACAACAGCTTTCATAGTGGTCATTTCATCCTGTTTCCACCAAAAATGTTACCCAAATCCTATTTTAATAAGATCAAGATTTCAGTTACCGCTTTCTTTTTAAAATTTATGGGTACTGGGCCTATGAAAAACACATTCATTAAATTTCAAACACCGTTCTTGTTTTAGTTTTGTTATAAATATTTTAATACCCCTGAAGAAACACTGTATGATTGCCTCAGTGACCCTAGGGACAGAGACAGTGGGATCGTTATCTAAAAGGTACTGCTACTACAGAGGTGGATTGAAATGGAAAAAAAGGTAAACTCCAGTCATTTTATTGTACGAGGACACCACTGCTTCCTGCAAAAAAGTAATATAGAAACATAGCAACAAATTCTAAAGTATCTGAATGGAGCTTACCTCCAGAAACCTCATGTTGCCAGGTAATTTTATCTTTGTTCCAAACCACTCAGTACTTATATTTACACTTCCTCTCAATTTAGTCATATACTTATTTTATATTAACTCCCTAACATGAGCTGTCAACACAAGGAGTTGTAAGAAGATGTACACCTTGCTATGTTTATATCTCATTTAGATATATTATCCTATGACACACTCACAAAACTTCATTGTTTACTTTCAGCTTGATGATCTAAGAGGTTTCTTCCAAACCTCTTCACGGGATCAGAAATTCTCTTTGACAGTTTTTGCCAGAGACCAAAACTGCACCTACAGAGATGATGTACCTCCATCCTGCCAAAAGCCTGTTCTGCTTCACTATGAAACCCTGCCAGCGCAGAACATCACCTGAAGACACGCCCAGGATTAGGCTGGCTGTCTCTAACTGGAATACTGGGAGGCACCTGACCCCGCAGTGCCTTGTGTAGTCCCGGTTCTGGGCACAGTGTCCCGATTGCATGTCAGAACAAGCACCCCCCGTGTCATTTGATGGCAACTCAGAAGCATGAACAGGAAGATCTTTTCAATTTCTTCCTGCATTGCCCTTTCTCTCTAACATCATGTTCACATTCAATCATCTATAGATTTGATTTCAATAGTAATCAAAACATATTTAGCTTTAGCAATTTGCCCAGCTTAAAATTCATGAATGACCTTTGGCTTTCAGGCCTTCTGCCCCAGTCTTGTCCATTTTTCCTAGGAGAAATTCCTCTGAGTTAATGCTACTGTCTCCTTACCCTGTGCACATTGTGCATAATCATATTTACCTACTCTTTTTAAATTAATCATTGCAGTCATCACATATTTTTTCAAATCCTGAACTTTGTCTTGATGAAGTCGTAATGATAGAGTACATAGGGGTTTTTGCAGTTTATAAGAAGCCAGACTTAAAAGTATTACATGTGTTCTTACCTCAAACCCCAAATTGCATTCAATTTTCTATAATGCAAGGTTCTGCCCACCACCTTACATCTATACATCTATAGTCCAGGCTTAGTAACCTCCTTTGATCAAGAAACTTTTATCATAGATTAATGTAAATATTGCATTGCAATCTGTAACACCACAAACACCACAGATGATTAGTTCTTTTTACTTTTGGGAGGTTCAGAATTCATCCAACAGAATTTTGCCATTTTTGCACTTTTAAAGAGGAATCTTTACATAAATACTTCAATCTTTTTCCCAATGTTTTGTGCAACAGCATCTTAAATGTATAGTTCCCCATACACAAATACTAGAGAGAGCAAGTGGAAAACTCGCTGAGTTCCTCTGGAAAGGATTTTAACATTGTAGAAGCTAAACCAGCATTTGCTGCTTAATTAAAAATGTTTCTAGAACCAGCAATACTATTCTTATTTATTTAAATCTAAATAAATCATAATGTTTTCTTAAATGGCCAAATAAGAAACTGAAAAAAAAAAATTATAGAGATGTCTTTAAACTCATTGATATATCAATGCTTAATATGTTACAGATCATCCTTTGCCTCCCTAGCCAACCTGTCTCGGTATTCATACACCCTCTTCTTACACACCTAAATCTGTTTAAGAAAGACTGTTAAGTAGCTCACAACCAAATGGCCTCCCCTAACATCCTCGTTCCTTTGCTAACTAGCACCTCCTACATTCATGCCTCATTCCTGAACAAATGTAAAAAATGAAGCAAAAGTATTTAAAATTACCTCATTTTACATACAATGCTGCTGGAAGAAAGAGACTGAGGTACTGATATTACCACTAAATGCACTATGAATCACGAAAAATACACACTTAAAAAGTCCTTTCTGCTAGGTCTAAAATATCACTCTCATTGCTAACAATCACTAGTTGGACATTTATTATTGCCTCTACAAAACATGTTCATCCGATCTCTCTCTCTGACGTATTATATTCCTAGGCACAACTCCCAAGACTCTTGTTGAAACATGGATACATTTCATGCTATGCCATTACTGTCATGTGGTTGATTCTTCTTGGCTTGCATTCAAGTCAACTGCTTCAAGAGGAAAAAAAAAAAAAAAAAGATAGAAGAAAAGCCAATATTGGTCCAAATTTCTCTTCATAGTGGAACAGACTTCTCAGGTTTGCCTAATTGCAATTCATTCATGCAGTAAATACTAGCTAATGTGACATTCCTTAGATTAAAATCTATTACCAGGAAATTAAATCTCTGAAATTTTAAATTTTGAAGCATCCATTTTATAGAACTGTTTTATTTGGGTTATTTAAAACATTATTCTTCTACAGACATTTCAGATGGGTGAAAAATTGATTGTGACAAAATTAAAAGCAATTCTCACTGTTACTTTATGCTTTTCATCTGCACATATAATTTTCTAAAATTTCCTTTAAATGTATATTTTAAGATTAAAATATTCTATGCATGATGCCTATTGGTTTGTAATTATTTAGAAGCCTATAAAAAGCTAGTTTACTTTCTGATTTACTGGTAGCAGTGGGGAGATTTCCACAGCTGTATCAGAAATACAAAAAGAAGATTCTCTAACAAATTTATAACAAATTTTTGTAGTCCAACAGTCCTACAGAGAGCACTGGATCTTACCTACTATTTAACAGCAGCAGAATTTCCTATTTAATTTTACAATCTTCCAGACAGGAATCACTTTTCCTCAAAATGTATATGTTTATATTTTCACATTCTCAAAGGTTTCCTCCTTTTGTTTTTCTTTTTGGTGGTGTTTCTACCACTTTGATGTACTCTCTGGGAATACAGCTAAGCTATTGGTTTTGTATTTAAACGTGATTACAGATAAACAATCTGTTTTTAAAATTCCTTTATTTTAAATGGAGTAGCTATCTTCATTAAATACTACTGCTTCACGGGTTCTTCAGACTGTGTTCATGTCACATGACTATTCAATTCGAAGATATAAAATACAAAAAAAAAAAAAATCAGGTCTATCATGACCCACTCCCTGACAATGTAGGCAGGTCCTAGTAGTGAATTTTCCAGGTATTTTGCTTCCAAATTGCTGATAACCTATTTATAAAAAACCTGATCCATACTCTAATGTTTTTCAGTGATGACAAGTTTTCTATACACAGAAAAAGATAACACCCAGATGGGAAAAGACTGCATTATAGAGATTGTTGATATTTTTCACATTGCCAAGACTGCGATTTTTGTTCAGGAAGTTTGCATGGTCTATATTTGGGAACAATACAGAGAAGCTTAAACTAGGCAGATGTGTTGCTCAAAGTGAATGCTTGGCTGTCAAAAATAAGAATGTGTTCTTTCCTGATTCGTTCTTAATGGGGCTAGAGAAGCCTATGAGAGCATCGAGGGGTAGGGACCTTCCTTTCTCGTTTACTGTCTTGCCAAGCACTGAAAGTCAAGAACATGGCTTTTAATCAGCCATGTCATTGGGGGATTCTAAAAATGTGACCTTAAATGTTAAAACTCTTCAGCTGAAAGAAGCATTGATGATACTCCAGTTTTCTGAGACTAACCTGCTTAACTTGAATGTTAATCATCATAAAAGGATACAAACAGTGAGGGGATAAAATTACAAGTTTCCCGCCTTCTTCCTGGGCAAGCAACACCAAAAAACATTTATAACAGTAAGTATGAATTTATAAGGCATCAATAGGAAGATGCTGTTGACATGAAGAACAAAAAGCTGTATATGGTTACTGTGGATTTTGGGGATAGTAAATTTAAATGGGAGAACTGAAAAACAAGCAGGCTGGAAACCATTGGGAGTGGATAAAAGATACATCTTTGATCATAAATTTGTGAATTTATGATAATAGCACTAACATTGACAGGTTTAAATAACTATAAAAAGAGTAAGATGTCTAGATGCAGTGAAAAAGAATAAGGCAGCCAGGTGAGAACAAGGTTCAGGGAAAACTGTGGTCATCTGATAAAGCATTCAAGTTAAAACTGGGAAGGATTATTTGAACCTGGGGGAAATAAAGCTATCATCTTGAACAATTTATGATGGTTCATAATAGAAATGTAAAGCCCATGGAGAAAGTGTAATGGCTCCCACAGTCAAGCTCACTTTGGAAATGTATGACAGCACATTTTCAGAAAACAGTTTCATTAAAAAAACCTACTTATTGACTGGGCTTACATGCCAAAGAAAAATTTCAATGTGAAAGACACACTTACAGCACAATCTGAAGCAAAAACATTTTGTCCAGTTTATCCCCAACAATAAAAATTCTGTCAGAAAGCAGCAAGACCAAGACAAGCTGAGAAGCTGCTGGCAAGGCATATTACCATGTCTGGCACACACCTCTATTAATGGACACAATGAACACTGCCATCAACAAAAGGGCTGTGCATAAAACACATAGCAAGTTATGTGAGAAGAGGAAGGATCAGACGACACAATGATTTTATGAGTGTGATATCCCTGAGTAAGAAAATCTGGAAGTAAAGGATGAAGAAAAACAAAACAACCTGGCCAGACTGTAGAAATAAGACAGACCAAAAGTGCAGTCAGGATCTAAAAATATAAATAATAGAATAATTTCTGAGCTCGCTGCAAAAGATTTCTAAACATATTACAAATAGTGAAAAAAAAAAACAAAAACAAAAACAAAAAACTTGCATTCTTTTTTCTTTTTAAGAGACCGTATGTAGATTAACAATGTAGTTGGGAGAGTAATGGCATAAAGATGAGAGATTTTCTTAACCACTCAGCTGAGTTCTGAAGTATTGCTAGAGCTTGTCCTTTCTATTTCAAGAGCAAGCACAGAAGATCACAAGGAATTCAGTCCTCTATAAAAAATTCCAACATTAGTCTAGTGGAGATAGATGACTTCCAGAAGTCTGTAAAATCATTAATGTTTTGTTTTATTTACCAAGTCGAGAAGTGTTTAGATGTTACTCACCAGAACTCCAGTTAAAGGGGCCTTTACAGAATACATCCTACCAAATTTAGATAGACAGAAGTGCTTAATATAAAAGACTTAAAGACTTGAGGGTTATTCCCTTTGCAGAACATAGGACAGTCACTTACAGAAAAAATTCATCTCATCTGAGAAAGTCCCTCTAAACTGTCTCTTTCCTTTAACTACTGAAGGAGTATAGGACCTTCTCTTGGCAACCTTAGCAACATTCCTAGTTGGGTGGGAAACACCTGTGCCACAATATATACCCCTGAAATTAACTTCTCCATCAGCTTCTGTCTTCTTGTTGTCTGTGGCAATAATTCATGATTCTGATTTTTAACTATGCAGTCCGAAAGGTCAGATCACCATAAGAATCTCACCTTCTCCATTTCCCATGTCAGTATCTGAAACTACTTACGGTAATTACTACTTAACATTCGGCGACCAGAGTTTCGTTAGACACTTTCCTTATTTAAGATTGGATCAAGGGATCCTAGACCCATAAGTACGTCTGCTGTCTTGGAGAGAAGGTTCTTCTCATAAACGAAGAAGCAGTGGCACGAAGCATTCTGCATTCACATTGGGGTCACCCAGCAGTGACAGGACAAGGGGTAATGGTTTTAAACTGAAACAGGGTAGGTTTAGGCTGGATATAAGGAAGAAATTCTTTACAATGAGGGTGGTGAAGCACTGGCACAGGTTGCCTAGAGAGGTAGTGGAGGCCCCATCCCTGGAAACATTCAAGCCCAGGTTGGACAGGGCTGTGAGCAACCTGATCTGGGTAATGGTGTCCCTGCTCACTGCAGGGGGTTGGACTAGATGAGCTCTGGGGGTCCCTTCCAACCCAAAACATTCCATGATTCCTCAGATACAGCAGCATTCAACCAGAAGGAATGACTCTCTGTCTGTTAGCTCAGCATTTTGCCACCAGAATATCCAGAAATGGAATCTGATTTTCAGAAATGAGAGCTTCATTTCTAGCATTCAGAAATGATGTGTCTGTTCCAGGTGGGAAAGCCAGCTGAGCCTGCACTGAACTCTATTCCTCCTGTTGCACAAAGAATCAAATGTCAATATGATGCAGTTTCACTGCATCTGGTAAGGGCAAGATTAAGTGGCAAGTTCACATCCCTTACAGATGGTTTTTCAAAACATTTGTGAAGCTTCCATGTTTTTTTCTTGCAAAATAAAATCTGGAAATATTTTTGAAAGTTCAGGTTTTAGTTTAAGCACTCAAGAAGCAAGGGTTAAATAGAACTTAGGTATTCAGGCAGCCAAAATAATTTTCAAAGGCAGAAAAATCCCTTTCACCCATTAAAATAGAAGGTTCCTGAATACTGAAGATACAGCAGATATTTTAGTCAGTGCAACTTAAAATATAAAACATCTTTCTCTCCAGACTTAACATATTTCTTTTAAAAGGTAAGATACAAAGAAATAGAAATACAACTGCCAGGGTGAAATCTTCATGCAATGCTTTCTGAAGAAAAAAAAAAGAACTACTTTCCTATTTCATAGCTTAAAATGTTCATAAGAGTAAAACATTTCAAGGGGAAAAACTTCATTTCTGTTTCTGTCTTCATTTTTTTATTGACTCTGTAAGCAGAGATTCTACAACAAGGTGTAAATGAGGCTTTCTATGATCAAACTAGCTGAATATAAATAGGAAGGGTATTAAATTGCAAATATACAGTGTCACACAGTTGGCTTCAGGCCTGTCTCCTATTCTTCACTAATCATGCTGCAGCACAATTATATATAACTGTTTATTTAATTCTCTAAAAGCATGTTCGGGCATTGAAAAATGAAGACTAAAAACACAGCCATCCCTCCTTGAATGTGACTGGCATTGTTATACCACTTTTCTTTTCCTTTTCACAGTAAATTAATTCTGAAAACGCTGCCAAGGAGACTCTAACTGTCACTTCCACAGGCCCTCTCTCAGATCTGAGAGGGTACATGCCACAGCAGCACCGGCATGACTGGGATGCTAAGCCTCTGAATGCTCATACAGGCTGATTAATCAACTATACAATCGCTGGAAAGGTTAGGTTGAGCTATTTCTTTTTCCATTACTTCAGGCAGAAGAAATTCCTTTTGCCCATGTGGAGCTAGTGTGAGCTAGTCACAGTGAAGGAGGGAGGTCAGGAAGGGCACAGGAAAAGTTTCTGTAGATGTTGGCTTTCGGTGTTCTTGAAAGCCTGCTTTTCAAATAATATTTTGGTAAGAAAGATGATTGATTTTTTCCCCCATTTTCCTAATAGGTTTAGTCACAGATAAAATAAATATGCTCATGCAAAATATTAATAAGAAGTAATTGGTGACAATGGTAAAGCAGGAGGACTTCATTTTCAGACTTTAACATGCTAAACTGGTATTTAGAGACATCAGCAAATTTGATGTGAAATCATAGTCACAATTGGATTTTTACAAAGGTATTTTTGATGTGGAGCCATTTTTGTCATTTTACTTCTTCAAAACAACAAATATCCTTTCTGTACATTTTTCTTAGTATCAAGGTATTGCTCACAGAAACCAACTGTTTAGTCTTTGACAGCTTAGATTTTAATATTTACCAAATTACTATCTCAAAATTTTATACAAGGAAGCCTTCTGCAACATGCAGTATCTGCCAGTCCTCTTCAACGGCATTATCTCATTTTGGCAACTGTACATAACATAATTTATTACAGTTAATTTGCATAGCAATAGAACAATCTGGGCTTGACACACAAGGGTACTTATTAGGTTTGATTTACCCGTCCAGTTGTCTTTTTGCTGTTCTTAGAACTTATTTCTTCATATCATTGTATGATTTAAGGAACTGAATAAATAATAAACATATCACTGCTAGACTGAAATATTTTCTAATTCCAATTTTTTTTAAATGTAAACTGTTATTTATTCCTTAAGAATTTTACTTATACCAAAAATAAACCTGGTCAAAGAGTCTCAAGTTTTAATGGTCAAAAATGCTGTATACACTGCCTTACTCTCAAACCTTTAGCGCGCAGAAGCAACAGCCAGAATAATAACCCAAAACAGCTCCAGACATTTGTATAACAATCTTACTGATATATCATCAGAATAAGAAGAGTAATCAAACTTCACATTTTTTCTCTTTTCCAGGCAAAAGAAAAAAATTCCACTAACTTCAAGAATAATAACAACAATGTATCAAAATCAAAATAATTGATGGCTTATTTTAATTGTGAACATAAACAGTATACAGGCTTAACCTCAGCTGCACAATGTATACCAACCCAAGATTTCTTGGAGTAAAAAACAAACATTATAAATTACTGATGAGGAAAGTAAAATGCTGAAGGAATTAATTTAATGAATCATTAATAACAGCAGTGATATTAACCAGAGAATAGACGCTTATCTGTTAGACGCACACTACAGAACTACAGTTTATACTGCAAGGGCATAAAAACTGTGAGAGGTTGCAGCATTGTTCTGCTGCAACACAGAGGACAGGCATTTACGGGAGCTGTGAAGCAAAAATGATGTTCTGAAAAATTTGCTACTCTACAGAATTTGAACTAGTGCACTAAGTTTTAAGTGAATAAGGATTAGAGATTTCTTTCCAGGAGATGAAAGCAGTGTTGATATAAGCAATCACTTTCTTTAAAATGTTCCCAGTCTTTATTTATATATTTATTTAAAGGTTTTAAAAAAATTCTTAGTCAAAGTGCCAAAATCACACAATGACATTTGACAGGAGAAAAAGAAAAAAAGATGAAAAAGCAGCATTACTGTGGGGCATGTTACATCTATGTAGGGATGGCATACATGTCATATTCCCCAATTTCCAATGTGTAGATTATCTGTGTTCATCTTAACCTTAAATATCAAGGTAAATACTTGGTTTTATAGTCTTTAATGTGACTGGAAGATACTCTCCATTGCCTATATTTGTTCCTGTATTCCAATTTAAGAAATGTTGACATTTGTAAGAGGGTACAGTGGGAAACTCTCCTCTGGCTATTATTTTATATATCAGTTATTGTAAATATAATATTAAGTGTACCATAATACCTAGATCTACCTGGCTGTATTTAATAATTTATTTTTCATCAGAAAATATTTGTGATATTGATGGTGTTTGCAGGAATATCCAATTCCAATAGCTACCAAGTGTCCAAGCTCCTTACCTTAGATACAGAAGAGTCAAATACCAAAAAAGTTACTTACCTCATATTGAACAGAGATGCTAAAATAATCCCTGTTCAAATAGTCAGAAATTTTAGTACAAGAAACCTACATTTAGGTCCTAGCACAAATCAGAATATTTTGAATCTAGGTTTTCCAGGGTCTTAAGTGAATGGACTCTCCAAACCAGAGATAACATAGGAGTAAATAATTGGCTGTTTGCCATTTAAAAACAAATCCAAATCTGATCACTATTGTCAGCTTTTCCCAAAGAGGAGCAGGCAAGATTTCTAAAACAGTGAAAATATTAGTAAGAAAAATATTTCTTGCCCAGTACAACTGAAAGCATTACACACTTTTAGTCCTGTCCCAAACAGCTTATGTTGCTGAGAGAACAAGCTTTCCCATTCAACTGGTGGAATTACATGCTTACTTAGTGATTAACTAATTTAAAGAACATTTCTAACACTCTATTCTCCTTTTTTATTATTTTTAACTACTAAACAGAAGCATCAGAAAATATTGAAAAAAAAAAAACAAACAAAAAGAACCAAAATAAACATGACAAGGCACTGCAGATATACAGAACATGTTGAAACTGTCATAAGTACAAAAGCTTTCTTAACCACTTACCCAGGCACTGACACATCTGCCGCAAGTTGTGATTTTGAAATCCCCATAGAGATCCTTGATGGCACCAGTCGTAAAGAATCCCTCCACCATCAGCAAAATGCCATATACAAAGAATGCAGCTGCTACACCATATATCACATACTTGAAGATGTCAATCCTGTATAGGAACAGCAAAATAATTTATCTGCATAAATATTTAAAGCTGACTCTGAAATTTCAGAGTGAGATAATCAGACCCACTAAGCCTCAAAGTTTCTGCACTGGAGTTGGTTTAAGTGCTGATGTGCTATAATGACAGCTGAAGCTGAGGACAGGAGTGAACTGTGGAATAAAATAGTATTGATATAAGAAATACTGGACCATTTAGTTTAATAAAATGTAAAAATGGTTCTGTGTAGGTAAGATGGCAAAATTTGTCAGAATAACTCAAAAGTCAGTTCATTTTAATTTTATTTTTCCTCTAAATAAAGTGGCAAAAGAAAAATAAAAGAAAAAGGAAAGAAGAATCTGACACATCTCCTGAGTAACACATTGTATCCAGCACTTAGGTGATAGAAAAGATATTTGGTCACAATCTTCAATAAACCTTTCTACGTGTACAAGTAGTTCTCAAGCTGCAATGCCAATCTGTGCTGTTCTCCTCATTATTATTTTTCCACTTATTCTCCAATGGACAAAGTGTCTGACACAGAATAATAAAGTCATCAAGAGAGATCCCTAACTTCAAACCAGAAACGTGTTATTATGAAAGTAATAAGGTCAGATCATCTGCTGTTCGTTCTTCTATAACGGGGCTTTCAAAACATCATGTCACAAATTTAAAGCTCAAGAAATGGAAGGCCGGCTTACAGTGTCACATGCAGAGCCCTAGAAGGCTCATTTTATTACAAAGATTACCTGGGTTTTCATGTGGTTGTCCTGCCCAGCACTGTCTAGAAGCTCAACAGTGGCTCAAGGAGATTCTGCCTCCTAAATATCCTCTCTTGACCAGGGTTTGTGAAAAGATGTTTGAAAGCACCTCTCCGCTCTGAGTGTTCTGCCTAAACTTGGAAACATTCCTAGTGATAATT